>JABSTR010002736.1:0-28166 GCA_013339765.2 Haemaphysalis longicornis | reverse complement strand
AGTTTTTTCGCAGACAAGTTGATATACATCATTACCAGGAGCAAGTGCATATTTTTTCCGGCGCATGAGCACGACCGCGTTCGAAATTTCTATCTCGTTCATTTGCGGAGCGGCCAACATTCTGGCATACACTACGTGTGTTAACTGGCTGCGAGAACACAGACTGAAAGTATGTATTAAAACCCTCAGCTTTGGCTTGCGTGTTAGACTCGTAATTTATCCCGTCCATGATGTCAGGAATAGTGGATCTAGAATTACTCTTATTCTTCGCGTATTTCCACACTTCCTTAGGGGTGGTTTTAAGTTTCTCTAGCCTATATCGCAAAGTACATTTCCTCTGCTTTCCGCATAGTTTTTGTAACCATTTTGCCTATCTCTTTAATTTTTGAAAGCAACGCAGGACCAGACACACGGCAATACTTTGGATACAACCGATTCTTTCTATGTATATTTGATCGCAGTTGTCTACTGAGCCATGCCTTGGCCGAAATGAGACGTGAAGCCTGAAGGAATGAAAGTTTGTGTCAAGGACAATATATTTGTTTTGACCTTTGTAAAGTATTGTAAAGACAACCCGTTTAAAAACAAAAGCGAGTATACTTACTTGCGGCCGTCATCTAAAAGGACCCGACTGTGCTATCACTGAAGATTTTGTGCTATCACCGAAGACTGTGCTATCACAGTCAAAGTTAATACAGTGTGTACGCCCGCAGAAGTGTGCTTTCAAACTTTCGTTTGACACAGTGAATGTTCGAAACAAAACGTATTTGTACGACGTTGGAACTGACGCTATTCTAGAATGGGCAAGCACTTCCACTCTAGCACCTACACCTGGATCACGTGACAGTACCAAGGCATGACCGAAATGATGCAGTTTAAATAGCCAGTGCCGTTCTAAAAACCGCGTGTCTTCATTTTACACGAAAGCTGTATACCTCTACCCCCTATGGTTTCATCTCCGTGGGCGAAAACACCAAGGCGCAAAGGTCTAAGATGCCAAGCGCTACATGTCAGGCTAATCAGGCATATAGCATAGAGATCAGAATTCACTTATGGAAATCACGAAACAAGCATCAAAACCGTATTATGGATGATAAGGCGCTGCGACTAATAGGACCCCCCACCATGGGTTCCAGGTAAAAATTATGTTTGCAGATTATCTTTGAAGGCTAGGCAGGACTAGTGTCACTTAATAGGGCGTGCTTGCCAAGACGCCGAGCGCATGCGTCATGATGGGCAGGACCCAGCATTTGCCGTACGATAAGCTGAGCGTAGTGTCAGTAACAAGCGTATTAGAGTACCGCCACTGAGGCGCTCGCAAATCAGCAGCGGCAGCCATTTGGCGTTTATCAGTGGTGCGAGATTGGCGAAACTATGACGTCGCCGTTAGCTTCGACCTTGCCGTTTTTTGACAACACTACCGAAGATCCACCTGCCCTTCATCCGAGAATGCACCGAACATTTTGCAGGGTGAGGAGGTGTGCTAGGGGGATGTGACATCACGTGTGCTAACAGCGTTCCCACGCCGCTTGTTTACTTATTTCCAAGACCTGCCTACACGGGGTATAGTCATGGACAATTGAAATACGAACCCGCGAACGCACGGCCGAAGATACTGGTGCCGTCACCTGGCCGCGGCCGTGGAAACGACACGGACATGCGCAGTTGAGATGTCGGGAGCGAGGGTGCGTGTCCCACTGCGATATGCTGCCCTCTTCTCGCTTCCATGCTTGCCTTGTCGCCATGCCGCAAGAGCGCTGTAACCACTGCAAGTACTACCGCCGCCGCAGCTGAGGGAGTTGGTCGTGCTTAGCGGCGCGTAACCGCTTCAAGCTGTGACCAGTGCTTGCGTAGGAAACGTGTGCACGCTCTCGGAAGGCCTACTGCAGACTTCATGATGCTTTCTTGAGGAAAGCCAGCGCAGAAAGGGAGGCAGAAAAGCCTGCCGCCTAACATCTGGTGGCACTGTATTGTCGTGCATTCGTAGTGCAGCGGCTCGAGAATTGAAGAGTGAGCTGGGCAGCAAGAACACGTTGTTGTTTGACGCAGTCATGGCTGAGTAATGTCGGGTATTCGGTGCTAGTAGCGGACAATAAGTATATCATCAGAATTCGTCTCCAATGATATATATAAAGGCAAGCACTGTGTGGGCTGGGATAATTACTTGCTGATTACTAATAGTATTCACAAAAATTAGGAAGTTAGGCAGCTCCAAACATTCTTTAGGCGAGTTTCCCTTGCATAGCAATGTTGGTGGCCCCATTTTATCTTTTTTTCGCAAGAACCTCATTGCTTGTAAAACACCAGGGGGAAGGATTGAACATTATTTTGGGCGTGAATTACGTGTCCATCGTCATGTTCTCAAGTTACTGCACCACACATGCAAATCTATGTCGGCGATGGGACGCCGGCAGACCGGGAGGGGGCGTTCGTGTGCGCCGAGAAGACAGTGGCCATGGATATCTCGCGCTGCATCGCTAACCATTGTTTTCAGAGCTCTTGCGGCATGAAAACAAGGCAAGCATGCGAGCGAGAAAAGGACAGAATATCACAGTGGGACACGCACCCTCGCTCCCTGCATCTCAATTGCGCATGTCCGTGTCTTTTCGACGGCCGCTGCCAGGTGATGGCACCGGTGTGTACGGCCATGCACTCCGCGGTTCGCATTTGAATTGTCCATTCACTGTACGTGGAGCAGCGAATCGTGCAGTCACTTTCGACTGGCGGTCGATGGAATAATTGGTAAACTGGCGATAGTTGCGCTGTTTCAATCGTCGTTCAAGAACTTCAGTGTCTTATGACAGTACGGCTTTGCAGTCAGCTGTGGGCGTCCAATTGTTCACCGCCGGCCAACTCAGGTTGGCGCTCTTTTTGGAGGGATCACAATCTGCTCGAAAAATTGCTACTGGAAAGATTGCTTTCTGCCACAACAAAATTTATAATAACGACGTTTACGAAGTTCTTACCCCACGTTCTTACCGTCTTGCATTATTGCCGCAGTTTATGCTGTTCTGGTAGTGCCTGTCGGCGATCGCAAGCTGTTCAGAGTGTTTCACGGCTCGTTAAAGCATTCCTATACATTTCTCTCGTTGGCATGGGAACCTCTCTTGCCCATGGCATTATTTGCCTATTTTTAATGGGTCATTATTACAATACTTGGTATCATATAAGAATTGTTAAATCATCGTGCTTCGTGCAAACAAATGGTATTATCCCATTCGATGTGGTAACAAAAATGAAATTGCAGTACGACTTAGGCGTTAAGGTGGAGCGTGAAAGAACGCTGTTGGCAAGCTTTTGGTGTGTGTCGGGGCTCTTGAGAGCGTTGTAACAGGCTGCTTTAGCTAGTTCACCACATCCACCATGTTTGCTTGCTGGGCGTACCTGCCAAGGGTGTTTATTTCGCTATGTTTTTTCATATGTAATAGTGAAGCCAATCAGCGTTCCATAACTGATGGAAGTTCACTGGGAACGACCACGGAAACAACACAGGGCAGGAGCACTGCTTCTGTGGTCTTCTGCGTCGCTTTCCGTGCCTTCAGTAGTCCTAGACTCTTTATTACTACAGCTACGGGAACGTTGGTTTATTCTTCAAGTTTCATTTCTTTTCCTTGCAGCATCTCCTTAATGCAGTCGTGGTGCCCCTCTAGTGGGAACTGATGTGCAGGCCACTTGTGGCAACGTAATGTGCTCCCCTCCATGCTTGGCTTGGCTTGAAATCAGTGGTGTACTTTAGATCCACCACTGTGTTTTCACTGCGTGTAAATTTGGAGCCATGTTTTGCAGTAACGCGGTATTTGATAGCCATGAAGGCAGCAGCGGGTGTACTGAAATTGCCCATGTAAAAACCAAACTGCTGTGCGGGTCTTCGCCAGCTCGACCTTTACAATTCTTTCAGCGGGTATCAAAACAATGAACAGCTCCCATGCGAGGAAATTCGTTCTCCCTTCGGTTTTTTCCCAGGTACTATTATACATTAAGGAATGCTGCAAGCTTGGTCAACTTATAATTGTATGTTTCAATAGTACGAATGAGTGTAGACAGAAAACAAAGCGACCACGCTGGACTTGAAAATGGCTCACACTAAATAAAGCTGCTCCCTGCGAGTTGAAGAGCTTAGTGCGGTAAAACATAGCTCCATAATCAAATAATTTCATCACAACCACTCGATCGCGACCTTGTTTCCTTCACCCGATGCATCCGATTTGATGCACCCGAACCCGTCTGCAATGAACTTCTGTGGTGCATGGATTATTCAAGGAAATGTTGTCAACCATGGAAAACAAGAAAGGACGTGCAACATTGTTGTGTAGAAAACTAGTTTAGCAACCAGTAATTTTGGCTTGTGTTGGTCCCATGTCAACAGAAACAGTATCCTTGACGCATGACTTTGCGGGGCTTTCCTGTCACCTTCCTTCAATGTAACGCATAGCCAGTAAAGACGGCTGGAAATCAAAACCACATAATGAGAGGCAGTTGCAGCTTTGACGAGCCATTCATTGTATCATGAGGAGAACCCTCCTCGTGCAGTTAGGCCTTGCTGTATTATGCTGCAGCTCTTTTTGTTGCGAAGTACCACGGTCTTTCTGGGTAAAGCTCCCAAGACAGGGTGGTCTTGTCCCTGTCCGAATGGCCCTGTCGATCATACTTTTCACCCAAAGGTTTAATTTAGTTCCGCTTGTGTATACCCCCACGTCACTGCAAGAAAATTTGGTGTGTGGGAGCTTGCATTTCGAAGAGGATAGATGCAGCAACTACATCAAGCACTAGCTGATTCTATTGATTGGTGCACTTTGTTGTGAGAGGGACAAAGCACCAAAAGGAGGCACAGTACTGGTCCTGTGTAATGTGCTATTTGGCCGCTGCAAAGTTACAAGTGTGCACCTTTTATTCCGTTGCCTATGGAACCTCATTTTTTTATGCTGCAGTGAAAATTACGTGAACACGGGTTTGTAACTGTCCATTCCGCTAACAGCATCACATTCACGCCATGCCTTGACAGTAAGCGCAGTTTTATGCGTCTAGGTCATCTCCTGTACCCATTTTTCACAGGCCTGAAATTTGCACATGGTTAGATATCAGCACCGTAAATATAACAACTGTAACCGGCTGTAACACACAATCTTGGAAACTCTGCCTTACCAATTCTGAAAGAAATATGTGGCCCATTGACTAAGAAGCCACTGTCTGCTGTCTGTATTAGAGCGGCGGCTTCTGAATTGACGGCCAGTGAGTAAATAACAAAGGTGAATTGAGTTCAAAATAACATTGAGAAAATTTGAAACCACATGGAATCAAACCCAGGACCTTTATAAAAGAATTAAAATTCTTTATAAACGACATGCTTGTTTTCCAAAGGCAAAAACAGGTGGTATTGAAACAGCTCCAAAAGGAGCCTAAGAATAAGGAAGCTCGCGACTCACTGCAACCAAGCAATTCATATACTTTCTTGCAGGCTTCACTGAGGACACACAGGAAAGGATATTCCAAGCATGATGAAGCAGTACTCCACCGTATGCGGTTGAACGTCGCATACACGCGATACTACTGTTTCAAAATCAACCAGTCCCCCTCGCAACTGTGCCCAGAGTGTGATGTGTGTGAACATCCTGAAACACCTAATATGTGACTGTGCGCGATTTAGTACGCAAGAGTGTGTCTCGCAGTGTCTCTGGGCCGCCGCACCGTGTAGGACTAGAACTGAGTGACGTATTAGGTCCCTGGAATTCGTCCAAACGTGCCTATCGTGCTACAAAAGCTTTATTGACCTATCTAAAAGCCGCAAGCCTTGATCAGACTTTGTAACTAGTGAAAATCATGTGTGTTCCTCTTCATCATTATATTCATCATTGTCCCCGCATTCATCTTGGGTGGAAGCCAGGTGGCTTAGCTCGCCTGACATAGCCAGACTCATGAAAGATTGTTCTCTCCCTCTCAGGAAGATTACACCCTGGGGTTCATAGAGGCGATTATGAATTGCCGAATTTTTTATATTCTACGGTAACAAAATCCGGTAAAATAAAACTGTAAAAATTTACCTCAGCACTCAACTCCGCGTACGTTCTTTGGAAGCAAGAGCCTGGCGATACTCATTAACGACTTCTTTGCGACTACATTAAAGTTGCATCTCGTTTCTGCTTGTCGTTTCTTTTGTATTTTTGGCGAGAATTGTTTCGACAGCTTTAGTTACTGCCACGCCGTGCTCCTGTCTTTTTCTTCGCTTTCGTTGATTTGTCATTTGGGGCGAAATACTTCAACATTCGCACTGGTGACACAGTGCTGCAGCTTTTCCGGAATCGGAGTTCTTGGTGTCTCATGTTCGCTTGTTCTACTATAATGGCGTCCCAATTACTGTAACAAATCATGTACTGGTTTACCTTCCTTTCTACCACTACCAATGCCCCAAAATGGTGCAGTGGTAACGGTCTGCACTCGTACCAGGGTCACCGGGGTTCCAATCGCTTGCGAATTAGAAATATTTATAAACTTTTTACGGCGGTGGCTGTGTTTTATACCGCACAACTATAACAGCTAACGTTTTTCGCACAATGGGGCACTTAAGGATATCACCTTGGAAACTAGAAACCGTTCGACGTAAAGCGCACAAAGTCAGTCTGGGATTCCTGTCTACTCGCTCACGCGAGCGCTGAAGGGCACCGACATCACGAGCAAGCTCAACGAATTGACTGCTGCATACAAGATCAGCAAGTTTTAGCAATCCGGGATGCAGAACAGGGCACCCAAAGTTCGCAACTTTGGTGCATGAAGTAACAGACAAAATATCTCCATAAGAAAAAGCTTGCTCTAAAGACCAGAGCAAGAATCAAAATGGTCATCCTACCAACTAATATAACCACTACAAGATACAAGGACCGGAGACGACTGTGCGCGAAGGACTCCCTGAAAATATTTAAAAAGCAGATCCACACTAGCATACTATTAATCGACGCCAGTCTCTATAGAAGAAACGTTGCAGTAACTGTTCCAAAAAGCTAACAATACCGTGTCACAGCAGGCGCAGAAAAGAATCCTCATGCAGCTGCCGGGCTCAAATCCTGGGCAATAACAAGAACCATTGAAAGCTGCACACAGAAACAGTCGGCAATAATGTTCACCGAAGGGGGGGGGCGGGGGCGCCCAGTCCAGAGCTAATTTACAACCAGCTGTACACAACAAGGGCGGGGTAGTAGAAAAAGCAAAGCAGTACAGCTTACCTGATGCAGAGTCTCACGTAACTAGGGCCCGAATGCTTCCCTGGAAATGAGCGCGAAATACCTTCTCCCAAGACTGGAGCCTCTGGGCAGCATTGGATGGTAGTGCAATGGCAATGCCGTCCTTGTGCAGCCGCTATATTTACGCAAGACAAACACTTAGGGAGACGCGCGAGTCCGGCAGCCCATTCCGACAACTCTCAGAACACTAAAAATTTTTATTTTGTCAATAGTATTCACCACATTTTGACAGAAAATCGTGGGCAAATTATGTTTCTGCTTGCCGTAAAATTGCCGAACAACCATTTTCTAAAAAAATTATGACTACTTAACGTCCATCAGTTTTTATTGTATCGTGCTGAAACTAGGGAACGGAATTAGGCCACGAGATTTAAACGCGGCAAACAAATGGTTAAGACGAGTTGGGAGGTTTTGCAACGCTTAGATGCCTTCATACTTAATAAACACATCTTTTTTCGGAGTTCTATTTCTAATCGGCTTCGCCATCAGGACAAAGTTGCCTGCTATACTTCGGAACAACGACAGCACAAATGTCAACAAAGTTGTCGATGCAGTGTTGAGGCACTTCATCCTTCACTTCTCTTCTGGCCCAAAGTATGCATTCTGTAAATAAAGAAACAAAAAAAAACGCCGGCCTCTTTTTTCCCCAAGTAACAGTGTTATAAGATTGCGAAGGTAAGATGTGTTTTTTCTCAAACTCTTGAAGAACATTATGTTCTAACAAATGGTTAGTAACGAAGCCGCTTGACAAGCATCGAAAGGTTTGATTGCATCAAACTAATTATTATTTATCAACATTTTGTTTCAAAGTTGTCCACTTTTAATTAGGTGTAAAAAAACTCAACTATACACCGGGGCAAGACTAGGTCACGTAACTAAAATTTACACGGTACGCTTGGAACGTGCTAAGAACGTCCAGAGGAAAGTTCATTTGGGGCTACTGTTGATGCGCCTTTCACATTTCTATTTAACTTTGCAATCGCGCCCATCGGAACTTGACCAGTCACCCTGGACAGCATGCTCCGCAGCTAGGCCCGCACACTCTCTATTCCTGGAAGCAACTAGTTCTTCACGGCGGCACCTTTACTTCTTAAGGTAGCCCGTATTTTACGCACGGAAGTTGGGCTACCATAATTTGGCGTTGCTGTGCCCTTTTGTTGCGCGCCACCTAACCGTTTCTCAGAGCTTTCGTGACCCTCCTCCCTCCAGCATTGCTGTTTGCCTTTCATATCGCGCATGCGCTAGCTCGCGCCTCGAGTTCTGATTTTTTGCGTGATTGTGTGCAACCAAAAATGATTTTTTGTTCCTCACAATTTTTGAGAAACACAGAGACCACACGCCTTTTGCTTAAAAGCTAGTTACTCACGAAGCAACGAAGCCACCTCTAGTAAAAAGAGTACCGTAAAATACAATGGAGTACTGAACACAATCCTGCAAGACGACAAATGCTTTTGTACAAAGTTTTGAAATTTTCATGGTGTTGGCCAGTGCCCATAGGCCTTCTTCCAAGGTTGGGTGTGCATGACTTCACCTCAAATGCCTGTTGTAGGGTGACAAGGTTTAGAACAAAAGATTGTTTTGTTCTGTATCACATCATGTGATCTGGTCACGAGATGCTCAATAGTTACTACCGTAATTTAGTAAAGAGTCTTATGCTTTTAGTCTTATGCTTTGATTTGTTCCGAGTATCCTAAAATATAATTTTGAGGTGCCACAGTCTGCATCACCTATACATCAAAAATACCTAATATATTCTGTATTCAGTATTTTTAAAAGGTGATACAGTAATCCATTATACCGCTTCCATAGCCCCGTTTTGATTCACAGCTGTGTAAAGCTGGAAACTACGTTTGTCACCTAACTGCAGCAATGTTTGAAAGGTATTGCGGACAGCACAAGAGAGCAAGTGTGATTCTGAAGTTGCGGAGGTTGTCATCGCCGTCCCCTACATTCTGCATTCTGGAGATTGTGCTACGCCAGGGAGAAGGCAATACTACTTACCATCACCATGATAGTCCAGGTATGTTATGTAACAATTCTCGTAGTCAGTGTAGTAATATCGGCCTTCAAAGGGTTCCGGCTCTGCAAGAAACAAACATGGCCTCGCCGATCACGAAGGCACCATATACATGCTGATCCAATACACAAAAATTTGTTTGTTATGCTTTTTTATAACAGCTAGGGCACATCCATTAATGTGCTTTATTAAGAAAAAACAAGATCCTTTACTTCTATCTACCACAGGTGTTTGAAAGTGTGTTTACCTCTTGTGTTGTTACAACGAACGCGTTTTACAGTAAACGTATAGACAACCGAAGGGAATTCGGGAAAAAGAGATTTTAGATCATTGGGTGCTTTTGCAGTTGCTTTCATTTGTCCTGTGTTTAATTTCTCAGCTGCTCTCAGCGAAGCAGTGTAGACCAGAATTTAGGGCTTGCCGTTCCCGCCGTTCATTTGGGACGCTAAATACTTTTTTTCTGCAAACGGACGACTAATCATAATTCTAAGCTGTAAAGTAGTGCCTCCTCAACTACGGTCATGAGGTGCCCCGAGTGCGGGAAAGACAAGAAGAAATCGCGGGGAAAAAGACGAATCAAGCGCGCGAGTGTTTAGGAGTAAAAGAGAAAGAAGCGAAGAATTGAAGTGGCCTCGAGACAAGGGAGGCGAAGAAGAAAAGGAACGAGGCACGGGGTTTGAGAAAGATTGAGAAGCGATCGGGAGCAACCGGTGGTATTGTCTACACCACGGTAGCGTGGCGGACCAGCGGCAGTCGACTGGACTGCGGGTACGCCGATCATTCGAAGACCCCGGGCTCCAGCGGCAGTCGACCGGACTGCGGGATGGCTACCCCAAACATTGCGCGCGCTCCAGCCCGACCAGCTTCTACGGACGAATCCACGGTAGCGCCATCATGGCGCCGGGATGTGCTCGCATGCTGGGGCCGCGCTGCTCAATTATACCAGCCGCCAGCGGTAGTGGCCTTCGACGGGAACTTCTCGCCGCCGCCGCCACCGCCGCCAAAATTGTGAGAAGTTTCCCGCTGACTGGGACTCTAGAACTCTTTCTTACTGCCAAAGTGTGCTCACGTGGTACGCCTGACTTCTCGACTTATTTATTCGTTTTTTCCTCCTTCCTTTCTTATCTTTCTCTATTGGAAAGACTTCCGTTTTTGAAACATGGTTATCTGCCTCGTCAGTTGTGAGCCGGTCCAACTACGGCCCTGAACCTGCCATAACATCACAACTGGCGTCCATTGCTTTATTAGAGCTTCTCGGGATTCAAGCTAACTTGAGTTTTCCGGGATTATCTTGGCTTCAGCAACTTGTGATTGCCATTTCTAGTCAGGGTCGCTGGGTTGTCTGGCTCCTGGTATATTCCCCAGTACTAAGCCATACACCAGATACTGCATGAATTATATGCCAAAGCGTCTGTGAAAAGTAACTTATGTGGACATTGATGTAAGCTCCCTGAAGTTGCGGTGCAGTTTTGTCGACGAACACAACACCAGAGCTTGGCCCGTCAAACAAAAGTCTGGCACAAGATCGGGGCGCATGATTACGGTATTACTGCCGGAGTCTCATAACACCGATTTCGGCTTCCTATACATTTTCCCTGTTCCGACATGTAGGTTTTCAACCAAGACCTTGGCGCTCGGGTCGCTCGTTTTGGTTGGCTCTTCTACTGTGCCCTTGTTGAGCGGTTCAGGGGTCCTGTCCTGCAGGCATCAGCGCTTTGCTACGGTGCAATCCGAAATCTGTTTTGAGACGCCCTAGTTGCTTCTTCAGTTGTCGGTTTTATGGCCTGGTTCTTCCCACTTGCCGCAGCTACCCTGCCATCCTGACAGTAGTTTGCCACGGATGAAGCAACTTTGGATCTTCCTTAATTTGGCGGCCACAGCGGCGCTCTAGTACCCTCTTGGTTCGTCTCGCGGCCTTACCCAAGCTTTAGGGCGCAGCCCTTCGTCGGACGTCTATGGGCAGAGCCGCGTCGCCGTCGTAACAGAGTGAACGATGACAAAACCGAAAAGTGAAAGAAAGCAAACGAGGGTGTCGCGAAGACCGAATAGTGAAAGAAAGCAAAAGAGGAGAGTGCAACAAAATTGTGAGGGGAGGGGGTTCACGTGGCGGCGCGAGTGCTCTCCGAAACTGTGCGGTAGGGGAAGGAAGGGGCAGTATGCTGTGCCCGCACAAGACGCTCGTCTGCGCGACGCTGGCGAAAACGTGAGGGGGGCGTGCGCATGACGATGGTGTGCGTTCCCAGCCTAAGACGCGGGTCGCGGTCTCTTCCTGAGACGCACTTCGCGCCGCTGATGGAGAGGCTCATCATCGCTTCCGTCGAGAGAACCCACGAGTGAGTGGCGCTTCAGCGCACTGCTGCTGCCCCCAAATGTCGCATTAGGGAGTATCCTAATCGCCAGCCAATTTTTTTATGGCCTATGCTTCCATGAAGGGATCGCAAGCTTCTGCCATCTCCCTACTTGTCTTGCAGTTTCTTTCCCTAATAAAGAGTGCTATTTGAGCGTGGCAGCACTTCATGAATTGTTCGCCAATCACATTGTGCCGTAGATCTTCGAAAGTTTTAACGCCGGACGTTTCTAGCCACCTGTCAAAATAGCCAGCAAGGCGGGAAACCAACAATACGCCGGTGTCACCATCTTTGGTTTTCGCGTGCTTGAACGTTTCACTATACCCCTGCGAAAGGAAGCGGATTCGTTGAAGCAGGGCGAGCTTCACGTTCTTGTACTCGAGGGAGTCCTCTGGGGTCATTCTCCCTATCACTCTTAGCGCTTCACCGCCGAAGCACATGCTGAGCACTACTGCCCATTCACTTTCGGTCCACTCCTGCGAGAGCGCGATTTTTTTCGAACCCGAAAATATAGGCATCGAGATAGTCTCGCGTGTCATCAATAGGCGGAATAAGCTCGTGAGGTTTGATCACCGTTGCGTGCATTGCGACTACGTGTTCAGGTACAGAGCGATAAACTTGCGGGCTATCCCTCGCGAGCTCTTGCAGACGTGTTTTTATCTGTAGCGTCTTCTGCTCCACTGGGATGCTTATTTCTCGCGTTGCGCTTCTTCCCTCGCGCGCTCTGCAGCTCCTTTCATAGCCTCACGCTCTGCCAGCCATTCTTCCCTCACTTGAGCCTGCTCAGACTTCACCAATCTTTGAAGCTCCGCGTCCTTGAAGCCCAATTCCTTTCCTTGAGCGACAGTCTTTTCGAGTTCCATGCTGCGACTTCACTCGTGAATTACGCTCACAGGTTCTACGTCCTGCTCTTCAAGTGTTAGGAAGAGTCCTGTCGCGGAGGCCAGTTGTGATGTCACGGCAGGTTCATGGCCGTAGTTGGAGCGGCTCAAAGGCAACGAGGCAGGTGATCATGTGGGGAAAACGGGTCTTTATGCAAAAAGAATAAGATGAAAAAGGAAGGAGAAAAAAAAAAACGGTTAAAGAAGTCGAAAAGTCAGGCGTAGCGCGTGAACACACACTGGCAGCAAGAAAATAGGTCTAGAGTGCAACCCTGCTTTTGGCGGCGGCGAGTAGAAGTTCCTGCCGAAAGCGACTACCGCTGACGGTTGGTAAGGTTGACGCGGCGCAGCCCTGGATTCCAAGTACAGTCTCCGCTTCATGACGCTACCGTATAATCGCGTGAAGAAGCTGGTCGGGATGGAAATACGAGCAGTGCTTCGGGTAGCGCTCCTGCAGTCCTGTCGACTGCCGCTGGAGCTCAGGGTCTTCGAATGACCGGCGTATCCGCAGTCCAGTCGACCACCGCTGGTCCGCCGGGCTACCGTAGTGTAGACGATACCGCCGCTTTGTCCCGATCGCTTCTTGAACTTTCTCAAACCCCGTGCCTCATTCCTCTTCTTCTTCGGCTTCCTTATCTCGAGGCCACTTCGGATCTTCGCTTCTTTCTCTTTACTCCAAAACACACGCGCGCTTCCTGCGTATCTTTGGCGGCGATTTCTTCTTGTGTTTCCCGCGTCGGGGCGCGTCATGACAGTTACGTACTACTTCCAACCAGGAGTCTGTCGTGTAAGATGTGTCTGTTTAATCATTCTTTGTATTTTAAAAGTTAATGGGGAATCACTGTTTAGGACTAGCCGTAACGCATTAACAAAACCACGACAAATTGAAAGAGGCTCCTGGTCATGGTGTTGGCTCATTGTACATAACAAATTATTATTTTATCTGCGTTCGCAAATTTCGAGACTGCGCGAAGCGAAGTAGGGTTTTGTACACCTGGACAGGGCACTAGTTGAACGAAGCTACGCTTGTTGAATGCAGCCAGGCTGGTGAAGAGTCGCTAGGGGCACTCAATACCCGAACCAAAGTAAATAAAGACACGTCCGAATGAAAACTCTGGGAACGCAAGAAAGCTTCGGTAAAACCAACAAAGCAAATCGTAAGAAGTAGTTGCCACTCGTGTGTTTTTTTGACCTGTGTTCAGTTCGTTTATCGATAGCTGTTTTCGATGAACTAACTAGCCGAGCAGCAAGTGCTAAAACCTCTCAAAGCACCGATCTGCCGTCGACCATCTATGGTTTGGAGACAAAATATTACCCCCTTGTGTTGTCATGCTCTTAATCTTTTACTTGAACATAACTGGGTTCTGGAAGGTGACATTGGTATCACGAAAAAGTGGGGTGGCAGTATTTTTTAATATAACGTCCCAAGAATATACACCTTGTTAAGTGCAGGCTGCCGATTGCAAGCAACATACGCCGGAACGGCTAATGAAACTGCTCAAGTTTCGCTTGCACTGAACTTCTTTCGGTAGCTATCTTCCCTTGCTAGTTTAGGATCGTTTAGAAAAGCGAACATTTATTTAAAATTTTCAGTTTGACGTAGAGTTTCCGAATGTACTAGACTAGACGCTATGGTGACTGATTTTCATGCTCTTACCTTCTCCAACATTCATAATAAACGCTGATGGCAAGTCTCCTGGCTTCACATGAAAGTGCTTGACCCTGTAGAACAAAAGAAACTAAAGTTAGTTTCTGAAAATCATAAGCGACTCTGAACTGCGTTTTTTTGATGCGGAATGTCAATGGAGAGTTTGGGTTATTCCAGAGCTTCGATCTTGCTCCACCTGCAGCATACCGCTTGTAATTAAATTTTGGAGGTAAAAAAAGCATGAATGCACGTCCGAACTTTGATTAAAAAATGGCTAAGAGTGCAAAGCGCACCACGCGGCACTTGAGTAATCTTGGTGACGGTGTTGGCGATACCGCGGACCCCGAGCCCCCATACTCACGCTGCAATCTACCGGGCTAGGAGTGTAAGGTGAAGGGCAGAAACCACAAACGGTGGCCGTCGGAGCCCAGGTCAAGCTCCGGCGGATGGGCTGTCTCTCTGTTTACCAGACAGGGAGCTCCGGGACCTCTCTTGGCATCAGGGTAAACCGAGCGAAGGAAGTACTCCCGTCCCCTGCTTTTTTCAATATCGCATGGTTTTTTTAATCCCCCAAATCCAATGATCGGCCCCCCAAAAGCAGCCGCACCGAAGTACTAGCTAAAGATAAATGATAACATTTTCACAAGTTTCTTGTCATTCACTCTGTAGAAACTACTCCTGTTTCAAAAAAAGTATGTCATTCTGTTGGCGAAATGCATCGAGTCTGTTGTTGGTTTAGACAATGCTGCTTACAAAATCGGATCAGGTTATGTGCTGGTCGAAGTAAAAAGGAAAAATCGGAGTGAGAACCCACTGAGACAGACGACGTCGGCCGACTTGAAAGTCACTGTGATACCACACCGGACCCTCAACTCCTCGCTAGGAGTCATATCAGAGAAAGAACTAGAGTCTGAGACGGAGGCAGATCTTGAGGCGCTCCAGCCTCAAGGTGTAACTGCAGTGAAAGTAATCGTAATCCGGAAAGCGATAAAAGAATCTCCGACAAAGCATGTAATCCTAACATTTTATGACACAACGCCACCAGAAGAAGGCCAAGGTGTGTTTTCATAGCTGCAACGTACCACCGTATGTAACAAATAGAGGCGCGGCTTTAAGTGCCAACGATACGGCCATGGAACCCAGCCATGCTGAGGAAAGTTGGCATGTTCCAAGTGTGCAGAGAGGGGACACTCCTCAGAAGACTGTGAAAGTACCACTCTGAAGTGCCGGCATTGCAGCAACGATACGGCCATGGAACCCAGTAATGCTTAGGAAAGTTGGCATGTTCCAAATGCGCAGAGACGGGACACTCCTCAGAAGACTGAAAGTACCACTCTGAAGTGCCGGCATTGCAGCGGACTCTACGTTACTTATTCGCGTACATGTACACAATTCAAGGCCGAAAAGGAAATCAACTATATAAAAGTAAATGAAAACATCTCCTTAGCAGAGGCGTGCCAAAAGCACAAGCTGCTTATCGTACGCAGACGCTGCCCTACGAGGGTTGAGGCGGCGTTTGGTCAGCTGAGCAACACAGTGCAGCCTTCCTGCTGACGTGTTCCTGTCCCAACACCCGGTTGAGGAGCCACCTGCGGCCTCTACATCACCTGTAGGGGCTGCGGGGGCCCCGTCTCTTGCCGGACCGCTTTCGGCAGTCCAGAATAGTGAGGAGTCGTCGATTCGGGCAACTCCAGCGAGTGTGGCGATTGCGATCGCTGCTGGGACCTCTGCCGCTCTCACAGTTTCCTCTCCACCAGCCCTAGGGACACCTGAGGGCACGGAGGAGATGGATACTGGAGGGCCCGCAGCAGCGCCCAACCAAGCCTCACCGCTCGGCCCGCCCGCGGTGCTCCCGGCGCCCGCGACCCTGGCGGTTAAACCGAGGGCACCCGTAAGGGTGCTAATTCCAGGGGGCCGGTTCAACCTTCACCCCTGGGACATCTGATGAGAAAATGGACGTCGGACTGTTTCTGCCTGCATCGCAGCGCAATGAATGGGCTGCGGCGTCCTGAGCAACACAAAATCCCAAGACACCTGCTCCAAGAATACAAGCCCCGAAAGACAAAACATAAACACACACACGTTCCAGTAGCTCCTAAATGTACATAGTGGGAAGAGAAAATATTATACAGTGGAACTGTAGAGGCCTCCTTAAAAATTATGGTGATGTATACGAAATATTGCATTGCAATCAGCCAAGTGTGACACATGTTTACAAGAAACGCATCTAAACTCAAAACACAAATTTGTTGAATAGTGACATTGTATTTAGGAAGTACAGGGATTGTGGTGGTACATCTTCTGGGGGTGCGGCCATCATTCCCCGAAAATCATTGGAATGTCACCCTATCTAATCACAGAGAGTACTTGAGGCTGTTGTCTTTATAACCACAATTTTCAATAGGCTAATAACAGTGTGCTCCTTGTACTTCCTGCCTGATTTCCAGCTTTCAAGCTCAGATTTCGAGGGCCTTGTAGATAAGCTACCGGAACCTTTTATTCTCATGGGTGATCTCAATGCACACATCTCTTTGGGGCTCTCTCTGTACGAATGCCCGAGGTCACATAGTTAAAAAAATTCTAACACCTTCAGGAGCATGCCTTTTTAAGAAAAACAAGCCTACATAACATAACATAGGACACACACTTATTCCAACCTTGACTTGGCTATTGCCTCTGCAGAACTCTTTCTATCGCTTCAGTGGAATGTTGGCACTAATCCATATCACAGTGACCACCTCCCTACCTCGCTAACATACATAAAGGCCTTAACCCTTCACCTTCCCAGTGCAAGTTTATCGAAGCCAAAGCAAACTGGAACACATTCACACAGACATCTCACTACACTTGACATAAATAGCACTCTTACCTGTAGACAAGGCAACCCAGCTTGTCAGGGCGCACATTCTCGCTGCTACCAAAAAGTCGACTCCCCAGGCCTCCTTTGCCCCCGCGGAAACCAAGGAGGCCCTGGTGGAATGACGACTGCAGGCTTGCGCGGGAGGCCCATAACAAGGCGTGGGGTATTCTCCATCTGTACTCCACATCCAATAACCTTGTATCATTTAAAAGGGCGAATGCACTCGGCAAGCGTGTGCGCCGTGAAGTGAAAAGGGAGAGCTGGCGCGCCTTTCGCACATCCATTAATTCCTACAGGGATACCCTCAAGGTATGGACACGAATACGGAAACTAAAAGGACAACACACACATATGCTGGTCCTGGTTAGCACGACAGGGGACACACTGGAAGACCAGGCTGACACACTCGCGCAACATTTCCAACATGTGTCTAGTTCTGCACACTACACAAACACTTTCATGCAACGGAAAATATCTGCAGAAAAAAGGTCGTGCGTGACAAGAACAATTGAAAGTCTGCATACAACGCTGAATTCACACTGCATGAGCTGAAGATCGCTCTTGCCACTTGTAAGCCTTCAGCTCCAGCGCCAGACGTTTGAAGCACTCCTACACCTGAAGAACCAGATTTGGCTTTTGGGGCACCTTCCAAGGTCTTGAAGGAAGGTGATAGTCGTAGTGGTTTTGAAAGAAGGGAAGGACCCTCTCTCTTCCGCCAGCTATAGACCCATTGCCCTGCCAAGCTGCCTGTGTAAGCTTCTCGAGAAGATGATAAACCGGAGGCTCATGTACTTTCTCGAGTACAATTGTCATCTCGAGAGCTGCCCAGCAGGCTTCCGGGCAGGGCGATCCACAAATAGTCAGCTTTTCTCACTGGAATCATACATTACTGATGCATTTATAGACAAACAGTACTGCATGACCGTATTTTTTGATATCGAAAAAGTGTATGATACGGCATGGCGTTACGGCATCCTTGCAGACTTAAAATCCTAAGCTGTAACAGGTAACATTCAGAACACTCTTTCCAGTTACCTGTCTGAAAGAACATTTATGTCACAGTTGGTTCGGCAGTTTCAAATGTACGCGTATAGGGAAATGACGTGCCTCAAGGTGGCGTTTTGAGCTGAACCTTGGGTATAGTAAAGGTGAACTCTCTTCGAAATGCGCTGCCACCCACTATCTCCTGCTTGACGTATGTAGCTTGATGTATGTACGTAGCTGAAGTTCAAATATTTTTTAAATGATTTAACATGTCTATATGTGAACGTCAGGCCGAGCTTGGGGTTAACAAACTTGCTGGCGGGGAAGATGTAAGTTGGTTTAAACACAATTATTCTAAAGAACCTGCCTTGTATTTTCAAAGAGACGTGGGATGCAAGCAGACCCTGAAATTAAGCTCCAAGGTGACTCAATTCCCGTAAGAAAACACAAGTTTTAGGCGTAGTCTTACATTAAAAACTCTCATTCATGGCACACATCGACCAACTGAAGCATAAACGCCTCAAAACGCTAAATATTCTAAAGATCCTCGTACACCAATCTTATGGTGCGGATAAGCAACTCCTTCTGCGTGTTTTTACCAGTTTAGTGGGATCTCGTTTGGACTTTGGGAGTGTTGTGTATGGGTTAGCCACGAAAACAGCGCTGAAAATGCTCGACCCAGTGATTCACTTGAGGCGTCGCCTCTCTTCGGGCGGATTGCGTACTAGCCCTGTCCAGAGCGTTTACGCAGAGTGTAACGACTGGTGCTTAGCACACCAGCGAAGCTATGTTGACTTGTTAAACGACTTTAAAAGTTTAGAAATGGACAACCATTCTTTTTAAATCTGGTTTTAGTGATACACCCACATCCCAAATCTTTTTATATCGCCCAACCATTTCTCCACCTTTCTCACTCAGAGTCACTGAGCAGGTGTCTGAACTGACTTTCTCTTTTTTAGACACCTATAAAACATGCTGTGGCACACTGTTACTCCCATGGCAGGTTCGCTCCATGCTATGGGGCTTGTCATTCGTAAACATTGAGAAAAATCGAGTTCAAAGAAGCGCAATTTTGCAGCACGTCTTGTTTTTACAGGATAAAGATCACTGTGCAGAATTTTACAGCGATGCGTCCAAACCCTCCTCCACCGTGTCTTGTGCTGCGTACAGTCCCAATGTTATTGCAAATAGAACTATGTATATAGACACCAGTTAGTAAACCAGGAGGCGTATGGCATTTTTCTTGTCACAAGTAATATTATGAACATAATGTCCCTAAGTCTGTACCTAATACGGACTCGTTGAGTGTGGTGCAAGCATTGTCATCCACAAAGGCATCCAAAAACTACGTCATCAATCTCGTCCTAAAATCATTATCTCCGCATATGCCTCAAATATTGAACTGACTGTGTGTTGGGTCCCTGGCCACTCTGGGATCAGACAGCGGAGACACCACGGATCAGATGTCCGCTGCTGCTGTTTTTACAAATTCACGGCCCATACCAGCTGTACCCTAAACTGACCTCAAGTCACATCAGAAAGCACCTTCGCAATACATGGCAAGCAGACTGGAATACCGAGACAGACAAGTTACACCTACTAAAACCACACTTGGCACCGTACACCATGTACACACTCAACCGACACACGGAAGTCGCCTTGGCCAGGTTACGGACAGTCTCCATGCATGCGACGCACTCACACCTGCTCACCGGGTCTCCAAGCCCCGTATGTAGCAGGTGTGGGAAGGGCCTATCCGTAGTCCACATCCTAATCA
Organism: Haemaphysalis longicornis; assembly: GCA_013339765.2. Classification (NCBI taxonomy): domain Eukaryota; kingdom Metazoa; phylum Arthropoda; class Arachnida; order Ixodida; family Ixodidae; genus Haemaphysalis; species Haemaphysalis longicornis. The sequence goes on along the minus strand of JABSTR010002736.1, from coordinate 8,419 downwards.
CATGCAAGGCACTCCACACAAGACACAGACACTTCAGAGAACTATACAAACAACATATTCCGCGACACCCACAGTTGTTTTTGGGTGACAATTCTATGGTTTTTATGAAACGCGTTTGTAAATATTTGTCTGGTGTACCTTTAAAACCTAATTTCCTATCATATATAGAAAAACTGGCCCTATACACAAGCCACGACCATTGCATTTAATTGGTCTTACTGTTATTCTGGCTTACACGTTTTAGTGTTAACTTTTTTCTGTTATTAACTTTTGTTTGGCGCTGTTTGCCCCATCCGGCCTTGCGCTAAAAAATGCAACCATCATCAGCTGTGCAAAGTTCAGAACAGATTTTCAAGTTTACGAGGTTACCCACTTCCTTCAAAGTAGTCATTCTGCAGACAAATGTTTAGTGCTACACCTGCGTGGTAAGCGCACTTGCTCGAACACAGGGCAGACTGAAATAATATCGCGCAGTCTGGTGATTTGTAAAAAATAATATTTGACCCAGCTGAGACATTTTTCCAAAAAAGTGTGAAAGCCAAGGTATGTCAAGAACACTAGTCAAACAGGATGCTCCGTGTAGTCGCGAGACCGTAAGTGGGCAAATGAAATTCCGTAAAATTTGCGATCCGGTATTTTTAATATAGTTTTGTCTTTTCAAAGACATTACTACAAACTAGGAACAGTTGATTAATAAGTTTTTAAACGTAGAACGATGAAAGCGAGAGATTATCCTTCAGGCTCAAACAAACTACACGGGTTCGTCTTCACACCTGCACAATCCCGCTAGAGCACTGAGCATGAGCAGATAACTATGCTGTGTCGTACGGCGACAACATAACTTAACCGAAATATGAGTCTTTCTTAATGGTACTATGAATATAGTTTGAGTAGGGAAAACAAGTAATATTTAGTTTTGATTTTTTCCTCCTCGGATACTGCTGCGAAGACCTGTGTAAACACAACTTGCCTCCAGGATACTACTTGCGAAACTGATTTGTATCCAAGCTCGCTAAAACTGCACTTCAAAATCTTCCGCGTTGTTTCAAAAGTTGATTGGCAAATAAACTTCTAAAAAATGCCAATTTTTGCACAGGCGTTGAAGGTCTGCCCAAACAATTTAAAAAATGGCTTATATTTACCCCAGTGTTAAATTAAGCTTAAATTTTGGAAGGGTTGTTTGAACTGAGTGCTATGACAACAAAATAAATAATATTGAAACTGAAACGGGCATACGCGGATTTATAAGGTAGCCAGCGAGATATTGTGGGATGCAATTAGTTGTTCAGACTACGGCTGACGCATGATTTAAGGCTATAGTGAAGGTTTGGTTAGGCATGAAGATCACAGTTGCGCAACTGCTCCTGGTGATTAACCCAAATTGCAAGCCTTGTTGTGTCAAAAATTTTTGCGAATAGCCAATCTTAGGTTGACAAGCCTTTACTATGAATGGCAGGCATATAAATGCTATGTTGCGAATGTCAACATTTTATTGCATCTGCATTCATTTAAATTGTTTGGAAATTCACAGGTTGGTCTGTATAGTCCTTGACGCTTGAAGGAAAGAGGTCATGTCGCTGGGCTCTTTCGTAAGTACGGAATGCCCCACGAAGCAATACCTTGTATTGCTCCACTATTAGTGTTAGGGAAAGCAACAAACATTGTCATTCATGTATTGCGAACAGAACGCAGCTGTCATTTCAGTTCTTCTGACACCCCCCCCCCCCCTTGGCGCGTTTGAAGTAGAAGTTTCTAGTACATCATACAGAAGTGTAGAACCCTGCGGCCTTCAGCGGTACACATTTGGGTTATCGGACTTGCATGGCACTTTGCTACAGCTCCTTGCACTACTACAAGATATTGTTCTTCGAGTTCCTGGTAGAATGCTTTGCACATGCCCTTTGTTGCAGCCCATGTGACGAGAAATAGATTAAATATTTGGAAAACTACCGACTGCGTACAACCAACGAAACAAATTTTCTGCCAGTTATAGAATATATGATAATGAATATTTACAAAGTAGAACAGATTCTAAAAGTTATGCGGTTCCTACTTTCGGTCTTCAGCTGTCATTGTATCCTACAACTTAAATAGACCTCCTGCACTAGTGTAATGCTTAATTTCACAACTTCCCTAGCAAGAATTTGAAAAATTGGCCTAACCTTCAAGATATTAGCATTAAAAGCGGGTGTTCTGTGCATTTTACATGTATACAATGTCAGTAAGTAGAAGTGTCTAAATCAACACTAAATGATATTTACATATTTGTACCACCATGTTGCTTTCACATTTGAAGCTCGTAAGGAGACTGAAGTTCCTTAATCTTTTTAGAGAACTTGACAGATGGCGTAGGAAGTTGTTCGACATGTCTTTTAGTGGCGTGGGCACTAAAACAAAAAAAGGTGGTCCCACTTGTATGAGGAATTCATAAAATTATACCTGTTTTACGTGAATGTATCATTTCACGCCACTTCGTAGATAATTTGACCCCGAAGCTCACTGAGGCGAATGTGCAAAAACATTGCCACATGATTACAGCAAGGTTGAAAATATGGATGTTTTTTCTTGCGCAAACTGCTGAAAAGTACATACCCATGAGCCCCAAAATCCACGTCAAAAGTAGCTGTTTGCGTTTCCGGGTCAATTTCTGTCCTCCATGCAGACGAACATTCAAAAACGGTGTCGTTGTTTGAATCGGATATGGCTACCATCGATTCAAAGGTTTCCCAAATCTTTGTAATTCGAGGAAAATACAAAATAGGTAGAAAAGGTGACACTGTGGTTTTGCGCACAAGGAACAGCAATGCGTTCTGTATAAAGTTTATTTTATGAAATTTGTTTACCATTTTTATGCGATTACTTCTAATACATAAAATGTAGTTTATCAAGTGCAATATTTTTGAAACTCGTGCTTCGTATGATCTACGTCCCACACTTTCCTTGTATTAAAAAAGATGACAAATTGCAGCACGTATGAAAATATCGGTTAAGTGGTAGATGCATGTAGAATCAGACGCTGCCGTCGTTCTAATGGGCTGTTTTCGAATCGCATTCAACCCCGTAGGTTACAGGGCTTGAACGTGCAACATGTTTGATGCCTTTTTTCTGTCCAATATCCGTATTCTTGCGTTGTGGTAATCAGCACGTAAATAACACTTAATGGTAGATGCATGTTGATGCCGCTCGTTCTAATGGGCTGTTTTGAATCGCATTCAAAGGTTACAGGGCTTGAACGTGCAACATGTTTTGCCTTGGTTCTATCCAATGTACTGTGGGTGCTCTAAATCATTTATTGAAACTGATTTAAACGGAAGATGTTGGTATGCTGCTATTGAAATTCAAGGCGATACTTAGCGTTTGTTGATACTCATAGCGGATAGCTTATGATTTAAATCTGTAGTTAACAGAGTATATACGCAAGCTGCAAGGATACCAGATATTAGTTAATTTCTGATCACCATAGCCAGATCTGCATGTGATACAGCGTAGCAGGTCCCCTTACCTGAGAAACCCGAGGCGGGCAGATTATACACGTAGCATATATAATGAAAACTTGTGGCAGCTGGCGGAAGAGTCTGCGATATCAACTTAGTCTTTTTCCTCGTGAATTGGCAGTCTTAGGGCAGGGAGAATCTTTAAGATCCGCTGTTTTTGCAAGTTTTTGTTCGTTAGTTGAACCTACCTTCTGTGACTATTCAATATATGCCGCTAAGTATCTGTTCCTCGGTAACAGCACAGAGGATTCTCAACTTGTTTATTATGCTTTCGTGACTCTTTTTTGGCAGTGAATAGTCCTACCAAGGTAACTGTGTCGGCAAATAAAAAGCATGTACGCGGAATCAAAAATTTAACACGGCACCTGAACCTAAATGGGCTGCATTTCAAACTATTCAAATCGGGGGCTTATGATTGGTTTTGGCTCATTTAATGAGAGCAACCTCATCATTTTTCTTTACATATGCAAAACAATTAAACGTGTTATAAAGTGACCGGACAATAGAAAGAGGTAAATATCACGAATTCAAGAAAACGTGCTTTTGGGCTAGTTGGTACATACTGAATGGGAGGCTTGGCGCAAAAAAGACGAGGACGGTGGCAGACTAGACAGGCGCTTATGAGCATCAATTCACCATTGAACTCACGTATATTGGTTAGCATGCTGTGTACTGATGCTTTAAACGGTAATTTATAATTAGGGACGTTATATTTTATTATGATATTTGGTATCTAGAAAATCCTGCACAAATTTTGTTGCATGTTCGACTACATTTACAACACACCAGAGTTCCGCTATTGGTTAGCACAAGGCCAATTCTTATCGGAATCAAGAGTTCAATCGGAAGCCACAGTTCTGTCTTACCACACTCAAAGCCACGTCGCCCCCCAACGCAGCAATGAGGCCCATGCACCTATTTGGTATCAATTGCTTTATAGTTGGCCACTCATGCAATCCTAATAAAGTTCGCTGTGCAGCACTTTTCGAAAGGGCGTATGCGAACGTCATAAGTCATTGTAGCTTCTGTGCACGCTTGGGAAACGCTGCTATAACTTAGTCGGTGCAAATATATAATGATGAGTCGCCACATGGTGTACGTGCTTGGAATTTATTAGACGAGCAAAAGGACGTGCTTTTTCGAATCGCCTGCATTATGACCCGTTTATAAGAACGAAGGAAGTTTTTGCAAGTTTGGTTTTAGGTTTCAGCGTTTTTCTTGCAAGCTGAATAGATACAGACCCTCTATAGACACTATAAGGAAGCACGGCTGGCTACCTAAGCGTCCTCAGTGTACGCTTAACACTCGGGCATACTGCAGATGACGCCAGAAACATGAACAACACTCATCCCGGTGTTGAACGACCTAAAACACGTAGTTTGTTTACAATAAATACTGTATTTAGCAGTTTCGATTCTCCAGTCTCAAAACTTGGTTCAGTTTACATGGTTGCAGGCAGAGCAATCAATAACGTCGAGTGTTAGCCTTGCCAGCCCTATTCGCATTGAGTTTTGCTAAAAGTAAAAAAAAAGGAATGTTTTTTCTTTACAGAAAATATTAGTCTGGAAACAGCGGTCACGCTTCCTAGAGGTTTTTATTCTGATACGTAGAAAAATGCGTCGTTTTGAGTGGTTCACAGTATTGCTTTTTTAACTGCTGGCAAACAAGAGACTCAACATGCAAGATATGACATCTAGTGCTTGTTCTATATGTACAAAAAAATTCAGTTGGAATAGGACGAAATATCATTTCTAACAGGGAGGAAAAGTTACCATGAAACAGTCAGTCACGTCACTGTGGAGTTTCAGGGGCCCCGGAGGATTGCCAAGTTTTGCTCCGACCAGCGTGAGGAGGAAATAAGCGAACAGAACACAGTGGATAATTCTCCCCATGCCGGTTTCCTTCATAAAACTCAACGCAACAACGAACGACTAGTGCAGGTCGATCCTCGTCAGTCGTTTATGCTCACAAAAACATATATACCAGTGTACAGCTAGTCTACGGTGATATTTCTTTATCAATTTTTTGTGTCATTCAATCTTGCAATATAAAAATGCTGGTCCGCGACGAAGCCTTCTATAGATAAAGAAGAGGTACCTATAATTTCATGTTTCCAAAAAATATAAAAGGCTCAGTATTTTACAAATAAATAGAAAAAAAACTGCAGCAAAACACCTCACTACTGACGATTCTGAACAAATTCTTCCATGTGCAGCAGACACATGCACAACGGACGTAAAATTGAGGCCCTCGTAGTTGACACACGCTATTATTATGACGCTAGAAACTCTGACATGACGTGACCTATAATTGGTCGTTCACCCCATGTTAAATGTCCGGGAGGTAGATGTGGCAAATGTTTGCTTGAGGGATATTTGACGTGTATGTTGTTTTGCCTCTGATTTTGCAGGTTCTTCGAGGTAAAAAATAAATGTTCCGCGAAAACAGTGGTAATCTAATTTGAAACAAGTCAGAAAGACCATAGTTATAAATATTCTTTTCTGGTATTTTCATGGGAGTTCATGCTGGCTGTTTTATGGCGAGTGTCGGGAAAAGTATCTTTGTATTGTCAATGTCACCATGGTTGCATTTGGTGTACAACAAAAATCATCAAATTCTCGAAATTTCTCCCAATATATCATGTGCAGCTTTCCCGCTCATGGCAGTCGTTAAACAGCGATTAATCTGTAGTTATTTAGCGTAATGTAAAGTTCTTTCGCGCTGCTAATATTGGGGGTGAAAACTTGCTTTGCGCACAGCTTCAAGTCTTGCACGTTTTGCGGCTAGGTTCCTGAGCCATGGAAACTATCCCATAGAAATGCATGGGGAGTAAAATTTGATCGCGAATTACACATAATATTCAGAATCCTGAAAAGTGCTTCTAGTGTTTCTATCTTCCCGTTGAAGTCTTGCTTTGTGCCAAATATCACTTTCCTGAAGTAATTTTCTAGGTTCCTGCGAGGTTAGAATTTTGAGCGGGAAAGCTGGGTATGAGGGGACCAAAAGACAAAGTAAAACTTCCGGAAATTTAAGAGGACAAGGTTTTCATATCTTACTTAGATATATTTCAGCCACGGAAGGCGTTTTAAAAACTAAACATAAATAAAAAGCGAAATTCGCGCTACAGTCGCGCAATATCGGGCAGGAGTGACATAATATAGACCAACACTAAACAGCTTTTAGTGTGTTAGCGGTGTGTGTTAGCATTCAAGCGACACGCTAAAAAACAAAAATACAAGCTGCCTTTACAGTCGCGATGGCATATTTTTACAATGGCCTAAGCAGGCCTAAGCAGTCTTTGCGCTGCAGGGCAGAGGCAAGAATATTTTGGTGTCAAATTGCAAATTGCTTTAAATAAATTGGCCGCCATAGGCCTGTTTTGCTATTTACCAACACGAAGATGCAGTGCTTTTTTAGCAGGTATCGTACAATGACGCCGCGATATTTTAAGTTTTGTAACAAAACCCATAAAACGTGACTTTATAGCAAGCGTACGGTCAGATAGTAGACTCGTAGAAGGTTATTGTGGCCCCATAAAACAGAAAGTGACCAGTAAAGTCGCGAAAAATTGTGTCAGTGGTTTGGTATCAAAGATTTGTTGAAACTTAGAGGAATCACAAAGCGCTTGCAGTAAACTAGGAGCTCCGTAGTGAACGGAAATGATTGATACGCAGCGTGCGTTCTATAATCTTTGAATAAATAAAATGCAATGGATATGTGCGTGTGCAGTTCAGCACAATAGAGATAATTTTAAAATTTTGCGTTGCAGAAAGGAGGTAAGTATGAAACAATGCATAAATTTGTTTAATTGCCAATATTGGGGCGTAATATTTTGTCAGTGGTTGAAATATAGGTTTTGTCCAGTGAGCAGACACTGCTGCGTTCTTCAAACTTTAATTGATGCTCTCCATATCATTGATCCCCCAACGTAAATGTCTACTAACTCGAAAAAACTCTGGGAATCGATAATGACACTATGGCTGAACACAGCTCCGTTTGACCGATTGGCCCCCTATTGTTTACTGTAAATGCATTTTTTTTGGGCTGGGATCTCAAACTTCTAAAAGGTGTTTTGCTCAGAACACAATAATCGTGTACAAGCAAAGTCACCACATACCAATGACTGACATCCTTGCATTCGCCTTAAGAGGCCGCGCGTGGTGGTTCACTGACCGCGCTGAATGGCACACTTTATTTCACGGTTCATGCTACCACGATTGTGTAGTAAACACAACCCACTGAATAACGTTCGAAGTACTCTTCATAATTTTGAAGCGTGACAGAAGTAAAATCACCTCGGGTTGGAGCTTGCGGATGTGGAGAAATATAGATTTTAGGTGGTGCCCGTGACTGCGTACGAATACGGTCTAGTTGGTACTCCATTTAAATGCGTTCGTAAGCACAGTAAAGAAACAAAAACTGCAGGACGAGGGAGACAGGAAGTAAAGAAAAGAAAACACAGAAAACCTTGTCTCTATCGTTCTGTGTTGTTTTTCTTTACTGCACCTAACGGAGTCCTGAGTTAAACTGGTCAACGCAGTCCGTGACATATTTTTGAACTTGACCGGTTGTAGCAAGGACAAGTAGTTCATTAGGCACACAAATGGGGCGCCCTAGTTGCGGAATATGACAGGTTTTGAAATACCACAAAGTGTTCCCATATGCGCTACATATTGACATATAAAGGTGTTTGATACGCACCGCATAACCGCAGTCAAACATTTTTAGAAAATGTGAAACGAGGCTCCAAATTCTATATCCACGCAATTTTGATGTCGATACACCCACAATGAATTGTGACAGGTGTTATTAAAACTACAACAGTAATTATGAAGCAGAATTTCATGTTCCTGCATATTAGACCAAGAAATTATGCACACATATGTGCTTACGCTGCACACTATGAAAGGCCTAGCTATCATCAT
>JABSTR010002735.1:0-43415 GCA_013339765.2 Haemaphysalis longicornis | reverse complement strand
AACAGCTGCTATGCTTGAAACGCAGTTACCTGTACAAGCTGTCAAACAATTGCGAAAGCAATAGATCACCTAATCATGTGATGCGAAGTATTTCATCCAAATCGAGTGAGTAAAACTGCACTTCCCTGAGCCACTGAGCTTTGCAAATAACGGAGCATTAACCACGCGAGTGAAATCAAAGGTTGGACGGAAGCCCGTAAGGTCGAGAAAACGCCTGACAGCAATTAAAACACTCGCGCCGACAAAGAATGTTAACGAAATCCAAACAAGATGTTTTGCCTCACGTACGGGTGGCTTAATTATGAACAAGGCACCCGTACCGGAGCCAAAACATATTTTTGGATTTTATAAACATTCCTGGTCGCTAGCAGTTTTTATTTGTTGCAACCATAAGAGGCGTGAACAAAATCGCGGGTAGGCCAGCCTAAACACTATCCGACATGCTTTGGGTTGCTACTGGCAACTGACGCATTGACATACTGAGATTCGTGCTCCTTGAGGAAGGGAGGGGCTGTTTAGCATCATACCTGCTGACATTTATCCGTTGGATCAAAATGCGGTGGTAACGTTGAACTGGGCGCAAGCGAGTGCCACATAGCAAGCATGTTGCGGCACCCACAGACAAAGGGGAGTTGAACACACGGCTCAGCAGCACTGGAGAGGATGTACGCCGGCCCCGCCTGCGTGGCGAGCACATGGAGATCAAACATATTTAGGAAGGTTTTCGGCAATTCTAGTAAAGTACATTGTTGGGCTAGTTGGTCGAATATTTTTAACAGCTGTATTGCGTAAAAAGACGAAGGACAAAGAATGCACGAGAACGAAGCGCTAACTTGCAACTACCGGTTTATTGAAAGACGCACACATTTATAACAACAGCGTACATGATAACAGACAACCTACGCGACTCATATAACCAAGAAAAAATAAGTTTGATACCCCACTACACAATCTTATCGCCCCCTTCCCGAGCCACGGGCTTCCAAAAAAGCAATCTCTTTTGCCAATAAAGCAATTGATGCTCGACTAATGCATCCGTCTCTGCCTTTGTGGATTTCTAGCGCTATTATTTCCCTGGTGGTTTGGTTCTTGCTTTCGAACAAAATCTTGCACTCTGAAAACAAAGGCACGCATTCACAATCGCGACAGTGCTGCCCAATGTGGCCCTGTTTCTGCCGCACGTTATAGTTGTGCTCCCTCAACCTGCAGTTTATGCATCGACCGGTTTGGCCTATGTATTGCTTGCCACATCGAGTAGGAAAGGAGTACACCACGCCTTCTGCGCATGGTACGAACTGATTTTCGTGCTTTATCGAGCACCCTTTCGGTTGTTGGCCAACTGCATTCGTCTGTTTGCAGAGCCGCGATAGCTTATTTGGCGCGGTAAAGGAAACGTCGACCTTGGCGCGCTTCCAAATCTTTTTAATGTTATGGGATATCCTGTGTAAATATTGTCACGAAGCCAAGGACGACGCAGTTGTCCTGAAGGAGAAACAAGTTTATTGGAGCGAACTTGTGCTCCCCTAACAACTCAAAAGAATACAGAGGGGGCGAAGCAGCGGTTAACAAAGTGACTTGCGTCGGCGAGTGTCGCAGAATCGAATGCCGTGGCGTCTGCTGTGCAGGCTTTTATCTTTCGGCGGGAGAGTTTCTGGAACCGTCGATTCACATCCAGAACATCGTAGATCACAGAAGATTATTCTGGGCTAGCGGCGTTAGGGCGAAACACTCTTCTTATCGGAATGAGATAGCCCGTGCGGCATAAAAATAAAGAATGGCACACGCGCTTCGCATGGGACACAGACAACAGATCCGGGCGCGGCCACGCATTAAAAACAAACGATAATGAACAAACCCACGTATGGTTCGCGGCAATATGGTATTGCCACTCTCTTATTACGTGGTTCGTCAGCGTTTTGTGCGTGCCCTTGGTTTTTAGCGTCATGTTTAAGTTTTGCGGCTGACCCTTCACCCACTGATATAAGTAAAGGTTTTGGATACCACGAGGCAGAGAGACGTTCCTCTTGCTTAGTAAAACTTTCTTTTATCGTGTGAACGCATGATTTTTCTAGAGCGTTGCTGAAGCACAGCCGCACAATACCTCTCTTAACAAGCTTCGAATGCGCAGATTTAAATGGTAAAAGGCCTTCTTGGCACGCGGTTCGTACAGCCAGCAAACATGGTCTTGGTAAAAACGGATCCTCAGATCTACAAATTTTATACTGTTTTCTTCGGGAAACTCGGGCGTTAAAGTACGAGGGCTAAGATATTGACTAAAACTGATAAAAATGGTATTAAAAAATCTTTCAACTTGCCCGTTGGCTGCGTCAATCAGTACTAAAAAGTCGTCGACATATCTAAAACACTACAATTCGAGAATAACCGAAGTCTTTGGACATAGCGTTGCCACATGATCCAAGGTACAGATCGCTAATGACAGGGGCAATGCAAGAACCTATACAAATGCCTTTTCTTTGCAGGTAGGTGCCATGGTCCCATTCCGCGTAGGTGATATTAAGATAGACATCTCACATTTCTAAAAAACCAGACACTGATCCCAGAGGCATTTTGGAAGGCAACATCGCCATACCTGTCAATGGCATCTTCAACACAACGAAGAATGCTAGCATGAGGCAACGAGTAAAATATGTCCTTAATATCGACAGAAAAAGTAGATAAACTTTCCTTCTCATTAACTTTTAAAGTATCAATCACTTCTTCAAAATTTCTAATCATGTACGGATCTTCGCAACTTATTGTTGAGCCTCTCCTGTAAAAAGAGCGCTACTGACTTCTGCCAAGCACCCGTCTCTGATACTATTACTCGGAGGAGTGTTCCCACTTTGTGTGTTTTGGCTGCAAAAAGTAAATCCAGGCTGCATTTTTTTGACTTGCTTATGCTATGAGTAAGTCTTGTTAAATTCAATTGCTCGCACAGGTTCTTAGCCCTACGTTTAACCATTCGCAACGATACCTTGTCGTTACGAGCGAACAACGCATCTACGGCCTCGGGAGCCTTTCGCTTAAAAACATCGTTACGCAATACGGCAAAACCCTCTTCCTTGTCCGCAGGCAAAACACACAGACCCAGCTGCACAAGCGAAGTTGGCACTTTCCCAAAAGACACACCTTTTTGGGGGCACTCGGAGTGTGCCAGGACATCCAACCCTTGTAATACACACATATCGCCTTCGTCCTCAGAAGCCAACTTCGAAACGCCCCTCACAATTCCCATCAGCTCCGCGGTGCTTTTCTTCGGTTCCATGGCATACTTTGGACCGAGCTGTAGCACCCGGCGGACGTGGTTGGGGAGTGCAGCGTCGCCGATGACGTGAACTTGGTTCCCAGATCGTGGGCTCCTGTCTGCCTGTGCTGACCGGAGGAAGCCCAGGGTGGTTTGCCACTGCGGCTCGGTCGTCCAGTTGATCAGCCGGCAATATTCACGCCACTTGACCTTGGCTGTTGCAGCCTTCTCACGCTGGCTCACACTGACGAACAGACAGTCCCTATATAGACGAGCTTGTCTTAGACATTCGGTCCGCAAGATCCTGCAAATTCCTGTGCCGTGTCTACGGATGGCTGGAAGCCACCGAAGAGGGCTAAAACTTGTGGGGGGAGGAATTTCTTCCTGATGCGAGAAGGCAAGCGTACGTGCCTGACATTGAGCGTTGGAAGCCAGCACAACGAGAAGGGGCGGGTTAAGCGAAGAACACGAGAAAGGGCCCATATAAGTAGCAATAAAGTGTAGTAAAGTACGTTCTTGGGCTAGATGGTCGATCATTATTAACAGCTGTATCGCCCCCTTCCTGAGCCACGGGCTTCCAAATATGCAATCTCGTTTGCCAATAAAGCAATTGATGCTCGACTAATGCATCCGTCTCTGGCTTTGTGGATTTCTAGCGCTTCCACTATTTCCCTGGTCGTTTGGTTCTTTCTCTTGAACAAAATCTTGCATTCTGAAAACAAAGGCACGCATCCACAATCGCGAAAGTGCTGCCGAATGTGGCCCTGTTTCTGGCGCACGTTATAGTTTTGCTCCCTCAACCTGCAGTTTATGCATCACTGTCGCGATTGTGGATGCGTGCCTTTGTTTTCAGAGTTCATGATTTTGTTCAAAAGCAAGAACCAAACGACCAGGGAAATAGTGGAAGCGCTAGAAATCCACAAAGCCAGAGACGAGATGCATTAGTCGAGCATCAATTGCTTTATCAGCAAAAGAGATTGCTTATTTGGAAGCCCGTGGCTCGGGAAGGGGCGATAAGATTGTGTAGTGGATATCAAATTTATTTTTTCTTGGTTCTGATATGTGTCGCGTAGGTTGTCTATTATCATGTACGCTGTGGTTATAAATGTGTCCTTCTTTCAACAAACCAGTAGTTGCAAGTTCTCTTTCAATGTCTTCAATGGGGTGGGGGACAGACCCATTTGGTAGTGACCATTTCCACTTCATTAACGGAAATAGGTATAAGCCCGATCAGTCCATCTTCCTAAAAGGTTTAATGAATCAAAAGCAAACTGGTGACATTCCACACAAGCATTCAAACTACACCGCACATCCATAAACACCTACACGTGGAAGGAACCGCCCAACTCGTCGTCACGGCGCACATCCTCGACCGCCACCGAAAAGTCCATTCCCCAGGCCTCCAGTGGGTCCCCCGCACCCAAGGAGGCCGTGGTGGAACGAGGACTGCAGGCGGCGCGAGAGGCCTAGAACAAGGCGTGGGGTGTCCTTCGTCGGTACCCAACGGCAGATAACCTCATTTCTTTTCAATGGGCAAAGGCTTTTGGAAGCGAGTGCGTCGTGAGTTGAAAAGGGAGAGTTGGCGCACTTTCTCCCTACCATCAACTCATACACTGACACGACACGTAAACTTAAAGAACAACATAAACATAGTCTGCCCTTGGTCAGCACGACTGGGGAAACACTAGACGATCAGGCTAACACACTTGCACAACACTTTCAACAAGTGTCAAGCTCTGCACACTACACAAACACTTCCTGAAACAAGGCCTCTTGTGAAAAGAAGTCCCTACGCGACAACAACAAATCACAGACTTCTTACAACTCCTCTGTTCACTACATGAGCTGAGGCCGCTCTAAGAAAGTTGTAAACCCTCAGCTCCAGCCCACACAACATCACATATACAATGAACAGCACTTACACACAGACACTCTTGTAACACTCCTCACCGTTACAACAAGATATTTTCTTTTGGGGCACATTCCAAAGTTTTTGAGGGAGGTCATAGTGGTAGCATTCTTGAAAGAAGGGAAGGACCTCCTGCTAGCTATCGACCCATTGCCCTGACCAGCTGCCTGTGCAAGCATCTCGAGATGAGAATCGCAGGCTCGTGTACTTCCTTGAGTACAATGGTCTTCTCGAGAGCTGCCAGGCAGGCTTCAAGGCGGGGCGATCAATGAACGATCAACCTCGTAGCTCTTGAAACAAATATAAAGGATGCCTTTGAGTATAAACAATTTTGTCTTACGGCGTTTTTCGACATAGAGAAAGCCTATGACACCGCTTGGCGGTATCCTCAGTGACCTAAAGTCAATCGGTGTTGCGGGCAACATGTTGAACATCCTTTGTAGTTATATGTCGGAGAGAACTTTCGCGTCATAGTTGGTTTGCACTGTCAAATGTTCACGTGCAAGAAAATGGCATGCCGCAAGGTGGAGTATTGAGCTGCACTCTCTTCATAGTAAAAATGAACCCTCTTGGAAAGGCACTGTGCACCTACAATCTCTTATTCCATGTATGTAGATGACGTGCAGATATCCTTTAAATGTGTACCCTGTCCATCTGCGAACGACAAGTCCAGCTCGGCGACAAGAAACTTGCCGGCTGGGCTGACAAGAATGGCTTAAATCTTAATCCCGCGAAGAGCTCTTGTGTTCTGTTCTCCAGGAGGCGTGGCGTCCACCCCGACCCAGACATCACTCTTGCGAATGTGCCAATTTCTTTGAACAAGGAGCACAAGTTTTTAGGTTTTTAAATGCAGACCATTTCAGTAACTCACGCTGTCACCCGCGTTGACGTCCGTAGTCGTAGTCCGCATCGCTCCCCGTCAGTCTGGCATTGGATTGGATTCGATTGGATTGGCGTGGATTGGCTTGGCTTGGCTTGGTTGGTTTTGGATTGGATTGGATTGGATTGGATTGGATTAAAGTGGATTGTGTTGGATTGTGTGTTGCGTCATAGCCGCGTCACGTTGCGTCATAGCCGCTCCACGTTGCGTCATAGCCGCGGCAGGGGGTTCACGGCACGTTTCACGTTTCACCACCATCGACTTCATCGACAATGTCTACGCTGGAAGAGAAGGCGGCGCGGCGGCGTGCTGCGGATGCTGAGCGCAAGCGCCGCAAGCGAGCCGCCGACGCCGAACTTCGCCAGCGAGAAGCCGCAGCCATTCGTGAACGTCGGGCGGCGGATGCAACGCTGCGAGAACGTGAAGCGGCATCCGTTCGTGAAAGCCGAGCCGCCGAAAGCGAACTTCGGCAGCGAGAAGCGGCGGTCGCTCGTGGCCGCGCGGTCGCTGCGCATTTGATCGTGTCCCTCGCGAGGGGGATGTTTTTCTGTACTCGCGCCCGGCATCGCTGGCGTCTCCTCCTTTTCCTTGCAAGGCTTTTGGGAAGGGGCCGATTGCTTCCTGGTGTTAGTGCGGCCTCGTTGTGGTTCCTTCTGCCTGCCGGTCGCCTCGGGGGGAAGGGGGCGAACGTCGTCGACGCTGCTGGCATTCTCCTCCGTCCCTTTTGTTCCCATCGTCCTGTCGGCGGTGATTCCGGCTGCGAGGGGTGGCGGGCGGTGTGTCTCGTTTCCGTCCCTCCCTCTCTCGGCGTGCGCGTTGGGCTCGGAGCTGAATGAAGGTCGGAGGCTGGGGCGCGTATTATTCGACGAAAAACTTACATTCATCCCACATATCAGACAGCTTAAATGCAAATGCTTAAAAACAATGAATATTCTTAAGGTCCTCTCACATCAATCTATGGGGCCGACAAACAACTCCTGCTGTGCCTGTACACAGCCTTGATGGGGCCTCGGCTCGACTGCCGCAGTGTCGTGTATGGGTCGGCTACAAAAACAGCACTGAAAATGCTCGACCCAGTGCTGCATCTTGGCCTTCGCCTCTCATGTGGCGCATTCCGCACTAGCCCTGTTGAAAGTATTTATGTCGAGTGCGACAAATGGTGGCTAGGGCATCAGCGGGAGTATGTTGTCCTGTTGTATGCATCCAAGATCGTGTCTCTGACCAACCATCCTTTTAATCCCATCATGAACGATACATCAAATTTACAACTCCTTTTAAACAGGCCATCTATTCCCTTACCGTTCTCTCTCAGAGTTAGGGAGGAGGCTTCTGCCCTCAATGTCCCGCTTTCAGACACGCACAAGACACCCATTCATAATTTCATCGCACCATGGCATCTTCGTCCTGTATCATGCGACCTGTCATTCACTCTTGTAGAAAAAAATAGGGTACCCAGGAATGCAATTCTGCAGCACTTCCTGTTCCTGCAGGACAAGTACAGGTGCGCAGAATTCTATAGCGACGCGTCCAAAACTGGTTCTACTGTCTCTTGTGCAGCGCACGGACCAAATTTTAGAGTTATCAAAACAATGAATTTTCACAGCAGTATTTACACGGCAGAAGCGTATGGCATTTTACTCGTTTCAAATCACATCCTCGAACATAAGACTTCCAAAGTCCATCGTCTACACAGATTCTCTAAGCGTTGTGCAGGCATTGTCATCAGGAAGGTCGTCAAAAAACTATGTAATCAATGTTCTTTTAAAATTCATGATGACTGCATATACTTCCGATTTAGAAATAACCATATCATGGGTACCAGGTCACTGTGGGATTCTTGGTAATGAGACCGCTGATCAAATGGCTGGTGTTGCCACTCTCATGACCACAGATGACATAACAACAGTACCTTACACCGACCTAAAGGCACACATCAGACGACAGCTTCGTAACACATGGCAACTACACTGGAGTCAACAAACAGACAACAAACTACACGTAATAAAACCACAACTGGGACGCTACATAACTGACTCACACAAGAGATACACTGAAGTCACTCTGGCTAGGCCTCGGATAGGTCACACACATGGGACGCACTCCGACCTGCTCACTGGAACTTCGGGATCCATGTGTAGCAGGTGCGGAAAGGGCCTATCCGTAGTCGACATGCTAATCACATGCAGAGCACTTGACACAACACGACACAAACATTTCCCTGAATTATACGGACGACACATTCCTTTGCGCCCATCATATTTTTTAGCCGACGAACCAATGTTTTCTAGTCAGCGTGTTTTTAAGTTTTTAGCTGAGGTGAACTTTCTGCAGCTCTGGTCATATCACGTGTAATCATCCTTGCCCTATACAGCAGCCATCTCTATTGTCTTTTGTTTTGCATCACTTTTACTTTGTCACATGTTTTAGTATTTACGGTCTCATCACAATTCAGTAACTCCTTCTTTGGCGCTCTTTGCCCAAAGTCGGCCTTGCGCCAATAAAACCAAACTATCATCATCATGTTCGTCCTTGTGAGCCAGCGTGAGAAGGCTACAACAGCCAAGGTCAAGTGGCGTGAATATTGCCTGCTGATCAACTGGACGACCGAGTCGCAGTGGCAAACCACCCTGGGATTCCTCCGGTCAGCACAGCCAGACAGGAGCCCGCGGTCTGGGAACCAAGTTCACGTCATCGGCGACGCTGAACTCCCCGACCACGCCCGCCGGATGCTACAGCTCGCTCCAAAGTATGCCATAGAACCGAAGAAAAGCGCCGCGGAGCTGATGGGAATGGTGAGGGACGTTTGGAGGTTGGCTTCTGAGGACGAAGGCGATATGTTTGTATCAGAAGGAGTGGATGTCCTGGCACACTCCCAGTGCCTCCAGAAAGGTGTGTCTTTGGGGAAAGTGTCAACTTCGCTTGTGCAGCTGGGCCTGTGTGTTTTGCCTGCGCACAAGGAAGGGGTTTTGCCGTATGGCCCAACGATGTTTTTAAGCGAAAGGCTTCCGAGGCCCTAGATGCGTTGTTCGCTCGTAACGACAAGGTTTCGTTGCGAATGGTTAAACGTAGGGCTAAGAACCTGTGCGCGAAATTGAATTTAACAAGCCTTACTCATAGTATAAGCAACTAAAAAAATGCAGCCTGGATTTACTTTTTTGCAGCCAAAACAC
This sequence comes from Haemaphysalis longicornis, assembly GCA_013339765.2. NCBI lineage: Eukaryota > Metazoa > Arthropoda > Arachnida > Ixodida > Ixodidae > Haemaphysalis > Haemaphysalis longicornis. Next base: position 34,212 of record JABSTR010002735.1, on the reverse strand, counting down.
ACAAAGTGGGAACGCCTCTCCGAGTAATAGTATCAGAGACGGGTTCTTGGCAGAAGTCAGTAGCGCTCTTTTTACAGGAGAGGCTCAACAATAAGTTGCGAAGATCCGTACATGATTAGAAATTCTGAAGAAGTGATTGATACTTTAAAATGTAATGAGAAGGAAAGTTTATCTGCTTTTTCAGTCGATATTAAGGACTTATTTTACTCGTTGCCTCACGCTGGTATTCTTTGTTGTGTTGAAGATGACATTGACAGGTATGGCGATGTTGCCTTCCAAAATGCCTCTGAGATCAGTGTAGCTGGTTTTTTAGAAGTGTGAGATGTCTATCTTAATAGCACCTACGCGGAATGGGACCATGGCACCTACCTGCAAAGAAAAGGCATTTGTATAGGTTCTTGCATTGCCCCTGTCATTAGCGATCTGTACCTTGGATCATGTGGCAACGCCATGTCCAAAGACTTGGGTGATCCTCGAATTGTTAATGTTTTAGATATGTCGACGATTTTTAGTACTGATTGACGCAGCCGAAGGGCAAGTTGAAAGATTTTTAAATACCATTTTATCAGTTTTAGCCAATATTTTAGCCCTCTTACTTTAACGCACGAGTTTCCCGAAGAAAACAGTATAAAATTTCTAGATCTGAGGATCCGTTTTTACCAAGACCATGTTTGCTGGCTGTACGAACCGCGTGCCAAGAAGGCCCTTTTACCATTTAACTCTGCGCATTCGAAGCTTGTTAAGAGAGGTATTGTGCGGCTGTGCTTCAGCAACGCTCTAGAAAAATCATGCGCTCACACGATAAAAGAAAGTTTTACTAAGCAAGAGGAACGTCTCTCTGCCTCGGGGTATCCGATACCTTTACTTATCTCAGTGGGTGAAGGGTTGGCCGCAAAACTTAAACATGACGCTAAAACCAAGGGCACGCACAAAACGCTGACGAACCACGTAATAAGAAAGTGACAATACCATATTTGCACAGGATATCCCATAACATTAAAAAAGATTGGGAAGCGCGCCAAGGTCGACGTTTTGTTTACCGCGCCAAATAAGCTATCGCGGCTCTGCAAACAGACGAATCCAGTTGGCCAAAAACCGAAAAGGTGCTCGATAAAGCACGAAAACCAGTTCGTACCATGCGCAGAAGGCGTGGTTTACTCCTTTCCGACTCGGTGTGGCAAGCAATACATAGGACAAACCGGTCGATGCATAAACTGCAGGTTGAGGGAGCACAACTATAACGTGCGGCAGAAACAGTGCCACATTGGGCAGCACTGTCGTGATTGTGGATGCGTGCCTTTGTTTTCAGAGTGCATGACTTTGTTCAAAAGGAAGAACAAAACGACCAGGGAAATAGTGGAAGCACTAGAAATCCACAAAGCCAGAGACGGATGCATTAGTCGAGCATCAATTGCTTTATTGGCAAACGAGATTGCTTATTTGGAAGCCCGTGGCTCGGGAAGGGGGCGATAAGATTGTGTAGTGGGGTATCAAATTTATTTTTTTTTGGTTCTGATATGTGTCGCGTAAGTTGTCTGTTATCATGTACGCTGTTGTTATAAATGTGTGCTTCTTTCAATAAACCGGTAGTTGCAAGTTAGCGCTTCGTCCTCGTGCATTCTTTGTCCTTCGTCTTTTTTGCGCTATACATCTGTTAATAATTTTCGGCAATACTTTCCAAATAGAGTGCGGTGAAACTACGACGTCACCATATCAACAAGTCTAATGTAGGTTTAAGTTACATTACATAATAAAATAGTATGGAAACAACGAACGCACGGCGGCGCGCCCTACATTGCCGCTCTCTCGCAGCGCGTCACCGCCACCTAGCATGTTGTCGCAACTCGTGTGGGAACATCCCGCGCGAACGTCAAGTGGTTCGGATGAGTCGTGAATGGAGTAGGGGCATGTTGCGAAATTCTGATGGGTAGGGCGCTCCGCGGCCACGACGGATGGCTTAAGTGTGAGGGGCGGCAGGCAGAAATACTGAGCCGTGGCGACGTGCTGGGAGATGTCGCCATAGCAGCGTGTGCCACCCTCCCCCTCACACGTTCGCCAAACGCTGCTCCTCCGTTGTCTTTGCTTTTTCGGGGTCTAGTTCGCTAGCTCGGTAACGCGGACATTGCCATCGCCGCCACCAAAGCACTCTACCAGATGCGAAAGTGCTGCGCATAAAAAGAAATACAGTGAGAGGAAAATGCGACGCTGTGCGACGCCAACCCAGGGGTTGCGTCTCGCAGGAGGGTCGTGTGCGCTCGATCGGCATAAACAAACCAAGAACGCTTTGGTTAACTGCGTTGGCGCTCTCGGCAGATCGCAGATGGCAGGAGAGAAAATTTTCTTCCCCCCTTCGATGTTTGGTTGAGATACTATAGAGGGCGCTACATACACAACAGAAGGGAGAAACTCGCTGCGGTTGGAGAGAAAATGTCTTCCTTGTAACAGCAGAGCTGTTAATAGGGAGCCATAAATCCGTCCCGCGGAGACAGGAAACCCAGAGCGCACGTGAGCGCGTGCCTCGCGGCGACCGCCAAGCGTCGTCCAGGCTTGCGCGTGGGCGTACGCCACATAAGGAGCTCCCGCCTTCGTCGTCTTCGTCATTTAGGGACCGGCGAGGCATGGGTTCACCATGCCGATGATGATGGCGACGAACCTGTCAAGCCATGCCTTCACAATCCACACGTGGAGAACGGCCATATAGTTTCTTAGAGAGAGAGGGAGAGAAGGCTCTTTATTGAAAAAGCAGAGAGTTTTGCCGGCGTTTGTGATCACCTACATGCTTCTCTGCTAGGGGTCGGGGATGTAGGGAGAACAGGCCCTAGCTCTCTCTAGGGCCTGTTCTCCCTACATCCCCGACCCCGACCCCGGCAGAAAAGAGAAAAAAAACAAAAAAAAGAGAAAGAAAAAAACGAAGAAGCAAAAAAAAAAAACACTGGCGTGGTTTGGCGGGCTTAGCGGACTATTTTTTAGATTGTGTTACAGAATTTACAATTTTGAAATGTGGCCAATGTCCTCCAAATATGAAAACAAACTTTTTAGGGCCTGACGCTGCTTCGAGGGGCTAGTCCATGGTCCTAAGATGTTCTTCAAAGTTACCGGCCCTTGATCTAGGCGTTCAATATCTTCAAAAAAACGGGATCTTGGTGCCAAGTAGGCCACACATTCTAATAAGATATGTTCGACGGCTTCTATGGAAGAACAGTTATAACAGTAAGGGTTGGTCGTCAGTCCGAGGCGAAAGAGGTAACTGTTGGTGTAGGCCGAGTTCAGTCGTAGGCGATGATATAATGTCTCCAGCCTACGAGGGAGCTCTCTTGGAAGTTTTGATGTCAAATCAGGGTCAATCGCGTGCAAAAATACTTCATTATTGGGTTCGTCGCTGCGCCATAGCCGGTTTCTTAGTTTCTTAGTTTCTTAGTAAGTATACTAGAGAGGAAACTGCGCCTTGTAAGCCATGTCGTCGTGGGGGTTCATGGGAAGACCCCCTTTTGGCTTGGGCTTAGCATGAAAATTGGATTCTTAAGCGGTTTTTGAGATGTGCATTCTTCACTATGCATTAACACGTTTACTACCTACAAGGAAGCCGAAATCGTCCCTGTGCTGTGGTAGCCGTGTTCGGTGAACAGCAGGCAGTGCGTGATCGCACCTGACGTTGCTCTGGCCGCAGTCGAAGGACGCATGACTGAGCGGGTAATATGCCGCCGCGAAATTTGTAGCCGACGAAAAGAAGAAACAAGACGTACAGGCGGGGACTCAATTTTGCAGACCACGCGAGCGCGTGGCAAAAGCCACCGACGCGCACTCTGGAGGCCTGGCGCCTGTTGTCGAGACCGGCGCGGCGCGCATGCGCGTCCTTTTTTACTCGCTGGCACGCTGATTTTCTCGCTTCCTGCAGCGGTGCGGCGATAGTCACTGAACCACCGCAGAGCGACGCCTTTGTAGCATTCCGTTCATCCCTGGGACACTTGCGGCCTAATATGACGATTGCGCCCGATTTGGCGCAAGTGGTCCTCGCGGACTGATAAGGTGTTACGCGGGATGCTTTTCTTTTTTGTCATTTATCGTTTCCATACGCCGTGACCAGCGGCTTGCGGACGGCGGTGCCGATCGAAGCGTGCACGAACAATAACCACACAGTGCCGCGCTATCGACAACAAAATGACAGCAAGAGGAATCTCGAAACTTTATTCTTCTTGTTTATTTTGTATGCTACTTGCAACTGAAGTTATCGTTCAACTCGCTTTCAGCTGCCAGTAGGTGAGGTGAAAGTTTCATAAAAACCATAGATTATCTCGTTTTTTTTTGCTGCCTAATTCCTTACTTAAAAATGATAACAAGACGTGCTCGCATAAATATAGCCTGGTCGTTCTGCACGTCGGCATTCGGCAAAATGACACCCAGGGTTCCGGTCGAAGAGCGCCGTCAGATAATTCGGTACTTTTTAGAAGGGGTCCCTCAAAGGGAAATTTGTCGTCTAACCAAGAGATCGAGGGACGCTGTTAGCCGAGCTATTCAAGCGTACAGAGATGAAGGCCGGCTTGGAGATGCCCAACGGAGCGGAAGGTGCAGGTCTACAACAGAAGAGGAGGACTTGAAAATTATTGCGGCAGTGGTGGAAGACCCGTTCCAGAGTGCAAAAGAAATTAGAGAGGCCCTCCAGCTCAACGTCTCCGCGAAAACGGTACAAAGGAGGCTTCACGAAGCAGGTGTTCGGAGCTGTGTGGCGGCGCAGAAGCCGCACCTCACAGAAAAACAACGCCTAGCAAGGCTGGAATTCGCGCGAGCTGCCGAACAGTGGTCCGTGCAAGACTGGGGCGAAGTTATCTTCACCGACGAGTCAACCTTTAGCACCCGCTGGGATCAGCAGCGACGTGTTTGGCGGCCTGTGAACTGCAGGTATGAAGGCCTAATTTCACCGCTAAAACGCAGAACGCGTTTTGATAAATAATTGTTTTCCCCAGTTGTAGCACTAACGGTTAGGCTGCTTATAATACCACAGTTACAGGTGTAATTTTTCCATTCTTCATTACGTGTTATTTTGGGGAAAAGGAGATCCGTCAAGTTACATTAGTAAACCCAGTTCAGTAAACCCAATAAAATTTACCGTTCAGTACGCCTGCGACTGGTAGATTTAAAACCATTCAAAATATTAGTTAATAGGTGAGCAGACAGGAGTATTACACGTTAGTCCTGCAACATTTGGCACAATCTGGTAGTCGTCAACGTGAGAAACAACTAGTGGCCGCTGTATAGCTGAAATAACGATGTTTTGTCATAGTCCCTACTTAGTTAGATACTTATACTTTATGGTAAACACTGTTTCTCGCAATGTTGAAAAATTTGATCGTTCACTGGTGGATAGCCTGCTTGGCAGCAATCCTGCCCACTGGTATCAACGCTCGACCCAAATCAGTTACGTGCATAAAAATCATCAGTTATTGTACGAAGGTATTGACGATAAACGTGTTTATTTTTACAGCGGAGCAGTTACTGGAGGAGTTTCTGAACAGAGCTGCCTGCTTCGACAGGCTGTGTAGAACCAAGTCGCGGCAACCAATGTGGCTCTTGCGACAAAGCCAACTTTCTGAGAAATGCTCTGTAGCTCTCCATATAATGTAGGTATCGCGGAACAATTGCACTGAAGGGCTGGAAAATTTTACCGAGAAAATTGCGCGTAATTTTACGTACTTTTCATTAGTTCAAGGTATAGTTAATATTAAGGAATTCCCGTCTGCTCTCAGTACAGATATACATGACAATAAATCTCGAGCTTCGCTGGTGATTCAGTAATAATTTTTGTTCTTAAGTGTGCCTTTTTTTTTCTGGGAAACAGGTATCTTCCGGGCTACACACAGAGCATCTTCTCCAGCGGGCGCTGCGCTGTGAGCGTGTGGGGCGCCATCAGCAAAGATGGACTCGGCCCGCTTGTGAGAGTTGATGGGAGCTTCACGGCATCGCAATATTGCGACATTCTTACTCGCACTTTCCTTCCATACGTACTCGACGGCCCATTCAAGGACGGGTGTTATATTTTGCAACATGATCGAAGCCCGGTGCACACAGCGCGAAAAGTATGTGCGCTGTTGGAACAGCACGTTGTGCGCCAGTTGGAGTGGCCTCCATGCGGAGCGGACGTAAACCCCATAGAAAACATCTGGGGTTTGTTGAAGCAGCAGCTTTCTAGGCGGTGCCTGGGCGCTACCACTGCGGATGACCTTTGGGAAGCAATAAAAACCGAGTGGGAGGCTTTACAGGCTCGCACTGAACTAATTCCAGCTCTCTATCTATCAATGCCACGACGCATACAGCAAGTAATAGCTGCAGACGGCCACTTCACCAGCCACTAGCTTGGAGCTTGTGTTTGATGTGTTTTTTTATTTTGAAAACTAATAAAGTTTCGAGATTCCTCTTGCTGTCATTTCGTTGTCGATAGCGCGGCACTGTGTGGTTGTTGTTCGTGCACGCTTCGATCGGCACCGCCGTCCGCAAGCCGCTGGTCACGGCGTATGGAAACGATAAAGCACAAAAAAGAAAAGCATCCCGCGTAACACCTTATCAGCACGCGAGGACCACTTGCGCCAAATCGGGCGCAATCGTCATATTAGGCCGCAAGTGTCCCAGCGGGATGAACGGAATGCTACAAAGGCGTCGCTCTGCGGTGCTTCAGTGACTATCGCCGCACCGCTGCAGCAAGCGAGGAAATCAGCGTGCCTGCGAGTAAAAAAGGACGCGCATGCGCGCCGCGCCGGTCTCGACAACAGGCGCCAGGCCTCCAGAGTGCGCGTCGGTGGCTTTTGCCACGCGCTCGCGTGGTCTGCAAAATTGAGTCCCCGCCTGTACTTCAACGAAGACAATATACGTCCACGGGGATACGACAGATGCGGGCACCTGCATGCGTCCTATCTTGTCATCATGCACGACTGTTTAACGCCACGTTTTCTTTTTTCTTGTTAAACTAGTTAGCGCGGTCGGTGCACCGGTTCACCACGAAGGCAACGTTTTAATGGGCACCCTCAAAAAACTTTCCAAACTGTTCAAGCTACTTATTATTTGCAATAATGGTAAAATTAATAAAATCAGAACCGCTAATGAGTCCCCCCCCCCCCCCCCCCCAAATATTAACCTTTGTTAGTGACTGCAACCTTGGCCAGCGGAATAGCAGGCGCAACCGTTCCGGCAAAAATATGCTTAACTTCTTTTTTCTTTAGTTTTAAAACAGGTTTTTACTTTCCACTTACATAATTGCACACTATTCTTCGCATTTTTGTGGCACTTTGTTTATATTTGCGGTCACTAAAACGTTTCAATCCAAGTCAATGATGAAACTAGGGCGAGCGCGGTGTATAACGGCGGTCCATAACGACACAGACGGCCTTGATGCGAGCCGCATAGACGCTAGCGCCAGATTCTTCTCTAGTGTATATTGTAAGAAACTCTATGGAGACGGCCACCGCACCTGCTGAAGAAGCCGTGGAGAAGGACGCGCTAAAAGGGGATATGCGCTATGCGGCTGTACAGTCAGTAGACGACGACTAAAGGGATGACGCCGATTGCTACTAAGTACAACCCTGTACCGGCTTTAATGGTTTTGCTTTCCAGTGCCGTCAAAACGACTGTGTTCTGCTTGGGTCCGGCTGTCCTCTCTCTCCTGGTATCCACTGCAGTGTGGGGAGCAGCTATGTCGACCCCCAGCTCAGCTGTTTGCACAACGAGTGCAAGATTCGCCAAATTTGTATTCCCTTGCTGTTTAGAGTAAAACCGTGAACCTACCTAAACGTAACAAACCATTGTTATTTACGAAAAAAATGCGCCAAACAGAGGTAAGAGAATATTTTGCAGTAAAGAAATAATGACTGAAGATTGAAAATAATTCGCACAGATTTCCTCAAACGCAGGCTGTTCGGAAGAAAAGCTGGGACTCTAGCCCTGGGCAACTGAGGCCAAACAGTGCAGGTCGCTTTAGCAGCTGCTCAAAAGACCAGGAGGAGTATCACAAGCTGACTGCGTTGGTTTACAGGGGAAGGGCCTGCCTTGTACCCACAGGAAAACGGAATCTCGCTCTTTCATGTGTACATATATTCATAGGTTCATATGCTCTTCATGTTCATATAATCATGTTGCTTGCACCATTTGTGTACAGAAAAGAGGCGACCTTGCACTTTCGATCAATCGCCTCAATGTTTGCATGTCATGTGCTGAACCATCTCATTTCTTCCATGCCAACCTGTCAGGCCTCAACGCATTGCTTTTCAGGTGTGTTTTTTTTTTTATTCTGCTGCTTTATATGCTTTGTAACACCACAAAATATGAAGGAAAATTCTGGGAATGCGCTGTCAGGGGTGCTGAGCCATAGGTTACGCAGGGCAAGGGAACAACAACAAGAGATACACATCACGGACGCCCGCAATTTGTCACGTGCCTACGCAAACGGGGAACGCCCCTTTGCGGCTGTCTTTTCCCCAACGTTAGCAGCACAGGTTTGCCCATTAACCCTCTCTTTTCTATGCGGTTGTTTGCTTCGCGAACAGAAGTATCCTCTCCGCACAAGGCCCGCATACGCCGGGCGGACGCGAGGTAATTACCATGTATATTTCTTCGAAGAAGAAGAAATCAACACGAAGGCAGGTGCGGGCTGTTACCCCAGTACGCCATTGTTTACGTCCTAATTAACGATCCGTCGTCCATCGCGTGCGCGCCTGCATCCGGGCATGTATACAAGAGAGGCTGGAATAGCGGATAACAAAAGGATGCGGAAGCGCGAGGTAAACTCCCCCCCCCCCCCCAAATTATTAACAACAAAAAGCAACGAGTTCAACGATAAATTTTAGTCAGGAGGCTTTTCTCGTTTCGGTAAATAAACAAGGGTCGTTTTTGCTTGCACAACTTCTCAATAGAGCCGCGGCATACGTGCTGCGTAGTGCATTTTTCTGCCGACTTTTTTTTTACACAGTGGAGCTGGTGCTACTGGCCGTAGGTTCGGGGTTCGTGCGCGCCGAGAACTCCCCGCCAGGAACGTTATCGCGTAGGCGTCGGGCAGCTGTCGCATTACCCGCTCTACAACGGAAAGACACGTGATAGCGGCCGCCGCGACACTCGAGAGGAGCGTGCGCAAGCTCTCAGTATTGTAGGAGAGCCCTTCGCGCGGAAGTCGCATCGTTGTGCGCATGCGCTCAGTATCGCACAAGAGACCTCGCGCACAACGTCTTCGCAGTTCTCGGCATGGCCCGGCCGCGGGTAGTTCGCATGGCCGAGGAAGAGGCCGCGAACAGAAAGGCAGATCGTCCTACTGAAATTAACTATGTGTCCTCAATGCGCACCTACAACAACTTCCCGATTCAAGTCCTCCGCATGAGCGCAAGCTTCCCTGGATTTCTAACACGAAATTGTTTTAGTCCGGGATACAACAAGAGCTCATTGACGTCATATCCGTCACGGAAGTGACGACAGTACACGTTTGCCGAAGTGACCCTCCACCAGGACGTCACTCGCCAAGCACACCCACACGACAGCCACCGACCCGCAAATCATGCGTCGGTGCACATTTACTTTCGTGTTTTTCTGATTCCTATGAGAGAGGAATCAACCACAGTTTCATGAAAAACAAATCTGTAACACACACTTGCGCTAACGCCGTACGCACTCGAGTAGCTTATGCGCCTGCTGTTTTTTGTTTCAAATATTGCACACAAAATTACGTCACCAATTGCGCGCTAACCATTCCTTTCATGAATATGCGTTGGAGGAAGGAGAACAAACCAGCTTGTCACGCCTCGATAAGGGCGTGTTTAGGACACCGTAGTGCAGGCTATAGGTGGAGCCATATCCCATGATATAATGGGATGCGTGTATTTATAAAGGATAAGGTAGGCATAGGCAAAGAGACCTCAAGAGGGACCAGATGGAATGCCAATGCATTTATTTGGGAGAGGGACGCAAAGTGTAACTCCATCATGCGACCAAGGGGTAAGAGTGAGCAGTAAATGATTAGCAAAAGTTCAGATGTTATAATCAACACTTTCATGCGTGTGCAGCTAACATAATATTCACTTCATTTTGTAGTAGCCGGGACGTTTAGGCGTCGCGCACGACTATTTTTTATTACATTACGATGTTAACAAAGCGTGCGCTTTTCCGACGTGCAGCTATTCCTGACTAGAACATCGCTTCATAGCGATTGCACTTGCTGTTTGTAAAAGTAACGGTATAATAAGCCGCAAAAAAATGGTCGTGTATCATTTCCTGCAGACGAATAAGTTTCTTCATTCCAGGATGCCCACTCTTGAGGTTATCGCACAACATACTTAGCTCTGTTTTTGCTGTGAGGCCCTCCGCTCTTTTTTTTTCTTCCGCAAACATCCAGAAGATATTTTTTATTCTGAAGGCCATCAATTGATGGAAGTGCACTTCCATGAGCCGCACAGACCTTCTAAAATCGACTGGTGGCTTTTACAACTAGCTCGCAAGGTGTAATACACACAAACGTGGATATTTTGTCGTCCTTTTGTGTACGTGTTTCTGTGTTCAAGCCCTCTGGACAATTAGAATCGCTTTGGTTGTTCGGGTGTGTTAGTGTTCTGATAGCCTTTCATCTATGATTTTGGACCATTTGACCTATGATTTGGTAAGGGAGCCACCTGGGCCCTGACATTACTATAAACGGCGTGTCGATTGCTGTTAAAACGGAGCACAAGATTTTGGGCCAATATGCGATAGGCCGTGTCTAGAGTGCCGTCCGACTGTATTATAACCACTCCACTATATCGACGTCCACCGGCCTTTCAAGGCGAAATTGCTGCGTCTGGCAGTACATCGCTCTAGATAATGTAAAGATAGGCAACCTAACCTAACCATAACATAACAGAACCTAACGCAGACAAAAGAAATCATTGAGAACACTAAAACTAACCTAAGGTAAAAAATTACACTTCAAATAAATACTAAAAAAAAACAACCGCTGCACAAGCCGGCGTCGAACCACCGACTTTAGAATAAAGAAGCTAAGACGGATCCTCTGCACTACAACGACAGACTCTCTGTCCTGTGCTAGCCTAGTGTTAAATAATCGAATGTTGGCGGACGGCACTCTAGCCATGCCTGCAACGATCAGCTAGAGTGCCGTCGGACGGCACTCTAGACACTGCGTATCCGATAACAAACTAACATTTGTTTCACATCTGAAAAAGCTTAAGCAGAGATAGCTAAAAGCTACGAACATTCTTAACGTCGTCTCACACCAAACCCTACGGTACAGACGAGCAGCTTCTCCTGCGTCTTTATACTATATTGGGTAGGACCTCCCTTAGACTAGGTCAGCGGCAGCGTCGTATGTGGGTCGGCAACGAAAACGGCACTAAAAATGTGTGCACGGTTGTGCATTTGGGGCTTCTCCTTGCTAGTGGCGCCTTTCGCACTAACCCTGTTGAACGCCTCTATGCAGAGTGTTACAAATGGTCCCTATATCACGAGAGGATATACACTAACTTATTGTATTCCTCCAATATCATGTCTATGACAAATCATCCTTTTCATTCGACCATTCATGATGCATCCTCAAAGCAGCTCTTTTTAAACCATCCATCTATTCCCATGCCGTTCCCTCTCAGAGTGAGAGCAAGAAGCTTCGGAGATAGCAGTGTCATTTTCATACATACACAAGACACCCATCATTCATTTTATTGCACCATGGCAATCATCACGGCTGTTTCTTGTGACCTGTGCTTTTTCTGTTCGACAAAAACAGGCCACCGAGGGCAGCTACTATGCAGCCTTTCCTCTTCCTGCAGGAAAAGCACCAGTGTGCAGAGTTTTACTGCGACGCATCAAAGACCGCTAAGGCTGTGTCTTGGGCTGCGTACGGACCGAACTTTAACGTGGCAAAAAGAATGAACTCCCACAACAGCATTTACACTGCATTTTACTTGTTTTAGGCCACATTGTCCAACATCAAATTTAAAGTCCATAGTGTAAACAGATTTTCTTAGCGTTGTACTTGCACTTTTGTCCATAAAACGTTAAAAAAATATGCAATCAATCCTGCTTATAAGGAATTTATGTCTGTCGGCTTACGCCTGAAGTCTCAAAATAACAAATTATCGGGTTCCTGGCCATCGGGGGATACCCGTGAAAGAAACCGCAGATCAAATGGCCACTACTGCTAAACTCTTCAATACAGTGGACATAGCAACATTACCCTACACTGACGTGAAGCCACACATCAGACACCAACATCGCAACACATGGCAAGCACGCTGGAGTAAACAGACAGATTACAAGTTACACGTAATAAAACCTACTTGGGGCCATACACCACTGACACACGAAACAGACACACAGAAGTTGTCTTTGCTAGGCTACGGATAGGGTACCACACAACACCTCACATGTCACACCCTCGTATCTACTACGGGGCCTTCAAGACCTCTGTATAGCACGTGTGGAGAAGCCCTACCTGCAGTTCACCTACTCATTCAATGCAAGGCACTGGACAAAACACGACGCAAGCGCTCCCCACAACTATACAGTCTACACATCCCACTACATTAAACGTTTTTCCTGTCTGACGATTCCATGTTTTCTGTCAAGCGCGTTTTTAAGTATTTACAGAAGTTCAAACTTTTAGGCCTAATTTCATAGCACGCATGATCATTCCCTGCCCTTGTACACCAGCTATCTTCATTTTCGTTTTCTGATGTTACTTTTGTTCTTGCTGACTGATTTTAGTGTTTACGTTTTCACCTCTCTTATATAACCACTGTTTTGGAGCTATCTTCCCTGTTGGCCTTGGGCCATTAACATCACACCTTCATTATTTTCGACCATTGAGTATACAGCGAAACGAACTTTGAATTTGGGATGATTGAGAATTTACGAGAAATGAGTTTCCATCAACACCAAATGATGTCTACAAAACAAACCTCGGTGACCCCCCACTCCAACCGCCACCCCAGACGCCCAGAAAAAAAAATATTTGCAAACACGGAGCGCCACTTAAAAAATAGTACGTTTGAAAGGACGACGCAAGACGACGAACTATTCGTTTAGGTTTACTTGCGGTATAACCATGTCAATTTTGGTTCTTTGAAACGGGGTACACGCCTGAGTATTTGATTGATTGTAGGGCTTAACGCGCCGACGCAACGCAGGTGATGAGGCGCGCCGTAGTGGAGGGCTCCGGACCACCTGGGGATCCTTAAATCTGCCCCGAAATCTCGTATACATGGCGTTTTTCGCTTTCCACCCCATAAGAAAATCGGCTGGCGTGCCGGGAATCGAACTCGCGACCTCGTGCTCAGCAGCGCAACGCCTTAGCCACTGAGCCACCGGGGTAGTTGCCTGAGTATTTGCATAAAGTGACAAGTATAGAGAGCAATTCAAGAAATAGGGAGGCATTTTTGTAGCGTTAGCTCAATCACACGGAAGGTTGCATTTATTCACGTTTTGCATATTTCCCACATGTTAAAGGAGTGCTGCTGGTAGGGTTAACTTCTTACAATAAGAGAATTTTGTTTATGATCAGCTTTTATTTCACTAAAAAACAACGCATCCACCTTTCAAGAGTTAAATATTGGAGGATACGCAGTTATATAGGCCATTTTCGCACGCCTCAAAAAATACTGATACCCAGAAAACAATGTCATGGCGCACTCCTGAAATCCATACAGGTTGCTCGGATAACGTTTCGGCAGTAATGAATGGCACATTCATCCATGTTAGTCTCTTGGTCCCGAGACATTTCTTCCTCAATCTCAGATGTAGCAGGCAGTTTAGCGTAAACGTGAGCCAAAACACAAAAGGAGAGCAGATTCCACAAAGAGGGGCGGCTGAAAAGGGAAACTTCATTCTCATGTGCATCTGAATATCCTGCGGTCTTGTCTCTCACTAACGACGTCCAAGCTGCGTAGTGGCACTCTTTATTGCTTCTTGTAGATGTATTGAAAGATTAAAAAAACCGGGAAGAAGAAGGTTTCACAAACGGCAACCTAACTTGGACGTTGATGGGGAATCCAAAAATACAGCCGTTGGAAGCCATTATCATTTCGGGAAGCACAGGTAAAGGGCCCGCAGACGCGACTGTTAAAATGAGCCTAGCCAACGCCATCCCTAAGCCACTGCTAATGCCTAGCCAAACGACCTGAGCACAGATGCGAGTGCGTCTTAATATATTAAGAGGCAGAGGCGAACGGCACCACCAGCGAACGTAGATGGCGGTCTGTCTCCGCTGACAAACTGTTTTGTGTGTTATACTTCCTTAGCTTAGTATGTTGGTTCTCCGTGACGGAGTTTTTTTGAATTCGACGACGCCAACGAGTAGCGCACACCATGGTAGCACAGGGCTGGGCTTCGTAGTAGAAGATAAAATATATTGTCGACATGAACATTTTACGTGATGTTTACGGTTGGCTTCAAAGAAAATCTGGTACTGAGATGCGTACGTAACACTCGTGATAAATGCGTGTCGTGGAGATTAACAAGGCGTTTCATTTGAAATGTGTGCTAATGGGCTCCTAGGCTTCTCAGAGGGACCATGGTAACGAATGTGCAAGGAATTACGTAACTCACGTTCTCAGCCGGCTGTAACCGGGGATTGTAACTGATAACTCCTCCGCTCGCAGACAGAGGACGCTGATAGTCGAACCTTCGTGTTCTCCGTAATACGGTAGCGATAAAGTGGAACAACGTGTTCCCATTACGTCACGTAGACCTGTATGGTACCGACACCTATATCTGAAACAGGTATACTAAGCGCTTTTCGAACGAGGGTGGTATGCATTGCCTCCTTCCAGAGAAGTCTTTTGATGCCGCATGGGCACCACATCCGGCGCTATACTACGAACTGCGCCACTAAAGAGTAGAACATATGCTGGTATAATTATATGTAAACACACTACAGGGTGTTCAAAATTATCATCCATGAGATTTGCCAGTGAAAGTCAAGTTTTGTCCTTTGTGTGCTTTTTTTCATAATTGCTCGCAGACAGACGCATATCGCGTTTATTCCCAAAGTGTAAGTCAGACTTCGCCGCTGTTCCAGCTCTTCTGAAAATTAAGCACCTAATTACATGGGCAGTTTTGAATTTTTGGCCCATTTTTCCATCGTATTGTGCCTTTCCGCTGACAATGCTGGTATTATTTCTGTAGCTACAGAGTGAGCGACTACTCTCGACCTGACACGAGGTGACGTCCAGACGCACTCGACTGGAATTGCATCCCGTCACCTTTTCTAGGCAGGTACGCGACCTCGTGAAACCCAGTATCAGCCGAAACATTCTGAAGGTGATTTTGCGCCTTCACCCAGGCAGTGCAAACTATTGCACATATATTATACGAGAAGGAAGAAATCACAAACGTTATTGAAACATAATGCAGGTAATAACAAAACTAACTACAACGCGATGATTGCCATTGCAGTCAACTACCGTCCTTGTTTCACAAGTCAAGCTTTTAACGATCAAGGTGCTTTGCTCCTTGAAACAGGCGAAAAGTTTTTTTTTTCGTATCACCGAAACTTTAGTATTTGATATTTATTGGTTTCTGATGATAATGTTTGGCCCCCACCGCGTAGGGTGTCGCACAGCGAAGCAATAGCTAGAAACTTCCTGCATGGCTAAGTCCGCCTTAGTCAAAGTGCTTACTATTACTACGTACTACTAGCACTGTATGGCTGCTACTACTATTACTACTACAACAACTACTATACTACTACTACTCCTACTACTACTACTACTACTACTACTACTACTACTACTACTACATACTACCACCACCACCACCACCAACCACCACCACTGCTACTACCACCGCTCTACTACCCCAACAATGTCAGTACATCTTTCGCGCATCACGAGCCGATCATTATGAAGCTTTATGCAAAAACCTCACATCAGCAGTGGGGTCACAATGTCAGTAATATATATGCTTTCAGTTGGTCAGTATTCTTTTTGGAAGACTCTACACCGAATCACGAACAGCGATGGAACCGCGAAGAAACAATTGCGCATGTTTCATGCAACTGTAGTTTGTGCACGTGGTGGGCTGTTTAAGATTGCGCACAAAGTGACACTTCTTTTTAAATCAAATAAGTGAAATATTTCTGTATTTCACACTGGAAGACTCGTGTCCTTTGTTTTGGAAACGCCCTGGAATGTCTGAGCTTGCGTAGTGCAATTAGGTAGAGGAACGGCAATGTCCACAGCATATATAACATAAATTTTATGTATTCCATATCTCAAACCCTGCTTGCCAACATCTTCACAGTGGTTGGAGAGAAAAAAGTAAGGATTACTCGAAAAGCTTCAATTTTCGGAAAGGTATCTCACGTCTTCCAGACAAATCAATGAAGCCTAAACATAATTTCTTTAAAACATTGTTTCCCGGAAGGTTCCGCCGATTCGGCCAGTCATATGCGGAATCTTCGATGTTTCACGTGTGCAGTGTATCGTGGGACCTACGAACGCAAAAATCAACAATTTCCTTGACATCTCGTTTCGAAAAATCTGCTGACGATAAGATAGTTATAATGCGAAATTTAAACGCAGCGCAAACTGAAGAGCCTTCTCGGCCACGGAGCATAGGTGCTGCTTCGGCGGCGCGCGCCTATGGATTCGCGGGACGGTGGCGCTTACCCTTTGTTCGGTCAGCTCGCTGAGCTGCAGCGGGTGACAAAACACTTCCTCGGCTCAGGAGTGATCACTTCATCGGGGGACGCACGTCCGCTCGCGCTGCTCTGGCTTTCTCTCGTAGCGCGTCGCCGACGCGGAGAAGTTTCTTCTTCCGCTTTCCTCGTCACACTTTCGCCATACTATCCTCCTCTGCTTTTCTGCTCGCTCTATCGTCGTGTCGTCCTCGTTGTCTTGTTGCAACGACGCCGAGAGCGAGGTACGTGGCTACACCGCAGGAGTGGGAAACGTAAGAGCTGCGCTCTAAAAATTGCTCCGCCCTCTCTTCGAAATAGCTGGCTCCCGTTAAGACATAACTTGAAGGGACCGCGCAATCTGTTCGTATTATCATAAATTCGTCTTAAGCGAGGGTTTTTGGATCCTTGACGTTACAAGAGAGCAAAAGTCTGCTCGTCTTAACCATAAAGTTGGTCTGAAGCGAGTTTGTCTGAACAGGAAGTACATATAATATATTTGATATAAGAGGGGTTGTCTGATGAAACCACTCTAAGCGCAAATGTTGGGGAGCTCTCTCTGAAGTTTGAATGCGCTGGAGCCTTGTACGTGTCGCTGAACGCACAGGCCACACGTACAAAGTAATACGGTAATACGGTTAGACCAACTCTCATGCTACGTGGCTAAAGGGCCCCTAAAATATTCAGTCATACATTTTCATACTACTTGACGCAGTGCTTACCAAAAAGGATATGCAATGGATATGAAAAAACAAGAGAGAGACGCCACAAAACCAGTAAAGAAATACGATAACTTTCAAATGGCAAATTTTTTTGAACTTTATTGTATGTCTTGCCTGGGGCTTCGCGTGACTGTTGGGTTGTTAACACGTACTAATGAACAGTCAAACGACACCCGCTCACCAAGAAAACCCAGCAAAATCAGTAAATATTTTGTTCCTTGAGTCAATGTGTTATATAAACACCTTGGTTCGCAGAAGCAAGAAATAACATTTTATTCTCCATTTTCTCCCTAGCGGTGTATAGCTAATATGGTTTGATACACCGTATTTTACTCCCAATTGTTGGAATGAGGAAGTCCTGATGCTTTAACTACTTTGTTAAAAACAATGTGAGATCTGCGCATGTCACTTTATTTGGATAATCTATCCTAGGCTCACTACGTTCCTCTAAACGACACGAAAAGCTGTCCTATCATTGCGATTGTTTTGAATACTTGATGACGGTAGTTACACAACCAGTCCGGAGCTCCTTTTAAAGCGTGCTATTTATGTTTCGAATATGTTGTCTTGATGGGATTAACACACCGGCATTTTCTTCATGTTATCTAACACTGTAATCTATTCGCCTTGGCTGTATTACTATACGCTTCATTACGTTCCTCTGGTTGCTGTTACCAAGGGTCATGATGGAAACTGTGCGGAATAACCTAGAAGATGACGTTAGCTGCTCTAGGTAACTGACGGCTAAAGGGCTCTCCACTATGCCATTCCGCGACTTCTTGATCTCTAGAGCTCACCACAGATCGTTTAAGATGGCAACAAATTGAAGCTAGGGACGGTTTTAAAAATGTAAACTTTGTTGCAAGCTATATAACGGGCATGTTTTAAGCCGAATGTTGCAGAAGAAGCAGTTGCTTGTAGACCCCAGTTTATAGCCTTAAATGAAGTTTTTCTGCAGTGATACTTGGGTCGCGTCTTTGTTGCCTAAAAAATATAAAAAACCGAACTTCTTCACTAAGGTGAAACCTGGGTAGGTGTGTAGCATGCAGTGCATAAGTGTATTCAAAGATTGTAGGTCTCTCTCCTGCCACACGGAGCGCGCTGATATACGCGGCCTTCCAAGTACGAAGACGGAGGAAAAGTGAAATTCGTAATGGATAACTGCAAATTTCAAAGTTAAACCGGTACGGAGAGAAATAGAAGCAACCAAGCAAGCAGGGACAAAAAACGAGCAATGGGGTGTGTTCTTTCAGTGCGCGTTTTCGCCAATGGGGGTGAAACGTTCTAGCGCGAGGCGTAGGAAAACGAGTGTCTCGGTGCTTTAGTACCATGACCACAAGAAAATATATCCCATGAAGACGCCATGAGACGACGAAGATACAACACGCGGACACACATAGCCCCGGTAAAACGGTGGCCACCCCTCTGTTTCTATTAGCTCCGCGAACCAGTTGTTACTCAAGCTTTTGCAATTGAAAATAGGCGTCATGTGAAATACCCATTTGCATTGAATTTTCTAAGCAAATGGTATACCTTCATGAATTTGCGACGGGGCATTACACGCAAGTTCTTATGTCAACAAGTGGAAGCGCAATAAATGTAGGTGAGCCTAGGTAGCGGTGAAGGCCACCGATCTGTCGCGGTGCAATGGCACTCCCGCTCACCATGAGGTTAATCCCTGCTCAGCCGACAAACCTATTTGTTCACGTCCTCTCGTGTTTCCGCTGCATGCATCTCTGTGCCCAATTTTAGCTCTAAGACCGCATGCAACGATGTGGTATACAGGTATACAACCAAGGATATCTGGAACGACGTTGCTAGTCACAACGATAAAAATATATTTCCCGTGTGGGGGCAGTGGCAATCAGCAGTTTTCAAAAAACTGAGACACGTACCCGGTCTCGTAAATTGGAACTGGAACCCGGTCTCGTAAAAACCCGGTCTCGTAAAAACTGGAACCCGGTCTCGTAAATTTACAGAACTTTGGTTTTCCGGAAACTGCCTGGCTCTATTTGTGTGCGTTTCGAGGAGTCCTTCCTAATCGAAAACGCTTCGCGTAAGCCGGAAATGACATTCATAAAGCAGCAGTAAGACATATTTGTAGTGATATTCACAAATCGATGCCTCCCAATACTCATGACGGCCACTGTTCATTTTTAAATGGTCAGTTCTCTTGGGATGCTGAACCACCACAGTTCTAAAACGTGCCCGCACCGACAGCTGGCCGTTGCTTGCACCGTAGTCTCAGTGGCTGCTTCAATGTTTAACACAGGCGAAGGAAAGCATGGTTTGACGTGACAAATTAGGTTTTATCAAAAAAGGTACATGCATGCATGCATGCATACATGCTGCCGCAAACCATGCATTCTGTTTGTTTACTTTGTAATTTTGTTTTTAAAGCGAAGCTTTTTACCTCTACCTCGAAGGGTTCTTTTGCGACCTTTAGTGTCAACAGAAAACTCTCGCGAACACAGAAAAGAAGTAACTGGCACCACCACGATTCGAACATGGAACGAATAGAGAAACGGCGCGAGAGCATGCTTTCTTACCGATTGAGCTACGAGCCCACGCGCTGGCGGTGGCCACAGATGGTGCATGCATCGAGCGCATCTGCGGGTTTACCCCCTGCATTTCCGCGGAAAGCCACACGATAGCGTCACTCGCCCTCTCGCCGCCGCCACTGCTCCCACGGCAAGTGTAGCCGGCCGGGCGCGCGCCTTGCGCATGTGCTAGGATTTATAAAAATACAGGAAGCTCACACCAACGCGTGGCATCCCACTTCATCTCCGTCACGGCGTGCCGACTTTCGCCGCGTCCGTCGGCGGTGGCAGATGTGGAGAAGTGTTATCGTCTAACACAGGTTTCAGCTTCCTTTAATTTTATGAAAAAAGAGAGGTTCCATTCATTACCTTCGCTAATACAAACCCGATCAACCACGTTCATGCATCGATTCAACCTTAGCAAAAAATATCTCTTTGAACAGCCAAAAAGGTGTGGGTAAGTTCATTGGACTTGGTTCTGGGTTTACTCTTTGTTGAGCCACGTGTGTGAATTCAAGTGACGTCGCATGGGTAAGCGTTGTGGGTGTCGTTCATAGCTTATCTTTGCAACACCTTCGCAGGGTGGACTGAAGCGATTTTTTTACCTTACGGCCGCGCCCGACTGTGTTATCTATGTGCCAAGCGAAGCTTGGCGCGTGTACCCTTTCCTTTGTTTGTGTGCCGCACAGGCTAGCTCATCTCGTAGGGAGAGTCTGTCTGCCTGCCGTCACGAGACTGGAATAATATTCTTTGATCTCCAGTGTTGTCGCTGCAATTCGACAGTTGTAGAAACAATACCGGCATAAGATAAAAGCGCGCACGACCAACACCGCGGATTTCGATTTTACCGAGGCTCGCCTGCGCACTACAGGCTGTTGGACCGCTTCGTCGCCGTATGCGTAATCTTTCAGTTTTTAGCGGAGCACACATTTGCTCAAATAAAATTTCTGTTTTCATAAGAAACCTGCTTCCTTGGGTACGTGACATCTGGTAGAGGTCTTGCGTACATGCACTCTGAACCCTCTTAGCGCCCGTCTGTTGTACTGTGCCCCTTCGTCCTGTCTTTTTAGGTGCGGAGTAACTTAGAACCGCACAATGTCCGTCCCCGTCCATGCGCGTAGCATTAACAATCGTAAAAATCACAAAGGCAACCGGTAGGGTTTCGAGCCTGTGTCTGGTAGACCACACACAGTTAGTGTCAGTTGTCTTACCCATCGCGCTACGAAAGTCAAACGGCTTTACGAGAGTCAAAACGGTGCAGGAGTACCTTCGGACCTTCCCATTGTCCGTCCGCGTTCATCCATGCGCACATCAACATCAAGCGACAATCAAGCGAAATTCGATTTGAGACTGAGGTTGCACTTTCATTTAAACAATAACAAGGTGCAACTTGTGGGGACAATCTGCTACACACCCGCACGTGTAGCATAGTGAAGAGAATAAAGCTCTCACGCCCCGCGCCTCGCGCCATGAACTTGACGTCATGCGCGTGGTGCCAGGCAGGCATTCCTTCCAACATGGTGTCAGAAGTGGGATGTGCTGACCGCTGCTCTCCGCCTGAACGACACGTCAGCACACCCAACCAACCCTCGTTCTGAAGCCGCTTCTGCCTCGTCTACGGGCCTTCCCTCGACTACAGACCTGCGTGCGACCTTCGCGAGCGACTCACCCTCGATGGCCAACAAGAACGGCAGCGCTGCCTCGTTCCAGATCACGGCACCTGACCCGTTCACCTTCTCACCGTCAGACTGGCCCCAATGGAAGAGACGTTTCCTCCGCTACCGGGCTGCTTCAGGGCTCAGCGATCGACCCAAAGAATGCCAGGTGGATGCACTGGTCTACCTCATGGGACCCCAGGCAGAGGACATCTTTAATACCTTCAAGCTGACTACTGACGAGCAGAAGAACTTCGACGCAGTGCTTAAGGGCTTCGAGGACTACTTCATACCTCGGCGAAACAAATAAAGTTTTTTCTCTCTCTCTCATCTACGAGCGGGCGAAATTCAACACCCGAGTCCAGCTGGATGGTGAGTCAGTCGAAGATTTCGCAACAGCCCTACACGCACTAGCAGATTCTTGTAACTACGGGGAGCTCCGCGAAGAGTTAATTCGAGACAGACTAGTTGTGGGCCTCAAGAACCATAAACTGCCGCAAACTCTGCAGCTTGACCCCAGCTTAGACCTAATGAAGGCGCTAACCATCGCTCGTCAGAATGAAGCAGTCCAACAGCAGCAGGCAGAACTCTTATCGGGCACGCCAAAGGAAGCTGTCAACCTCGACGCTCTGAAAGTACGGCGTAGTAGACCCGTTAAAGACCCAGTTGCAACGCCACCCCCAACCACACACCACCCGAGGCGTTTCAAGAAATCATGCGGCTGGTGTGGCAAAGAGCGTCACGTGAGGGCCATCTGTCCTGCCAAAGACTGCGTCTGCCAGAAGTGCGGGAAAAGGGCCATTTCCAAACCGTCTGCCGCTCAACAAATGCTCTTCGGAACATCGAGCAGGAGCCAGGTTTCCTGGGCCTCATGGCGACGACGGCTTCATCCAAGTGGGAAGTCTCTCCCCTCGTCGAGTCCCAGACCCTGGTATTCAAAATCGACACGGGAGCGGATGAGACTGTTATCCCGGAGCGACAATTCCGACAGCTCTTCAAGCACGTCGTTCTGACTTCCCCCGACCGGAGGCTTCAGGGTCCAGATGGAAAGACTCTGCGCATCTCGGGACTGGCAAGGCTTCGTTTCAAGCTCAATGGCCGAGAAGCGTGGAAAACGTCTACATCTTACCCGGTCTGCGCACAGCCCTACTTGGCAAACTAGCCATCACCAACCTTGGCTTGTTCCCGTCGGTGAACACTGTTTTGGATTTAAACATAGAGATTTTCCCGACGTTTTCCAAGGGCTCGGAAAGCTGCAACAGGAGTATGACATCGTGCTCCAACCTGACGCAACTCCGTTTGCCCTGACGTCTCCACGACGGGTACCACTTCCCCTCTACGAAAAACCAGGGCAGAGCTACAACGAATGAAGGAAGTTGGCGTAATTACTCCTGTCACGCAACCCACAGCATGGTGCGCGCCAATGGTCGTCGTACTCAAGCCTTCGGGGGCACTCCGAATTTGTGTAGACTACACGGAACTAAACAAGTCTGTACTCCGCGAGTGGCATCCCATCCCAGCTGTTGAACACACACCTTGGCATGCTTCGAGGAGCCGCATGGTTCTCGAAAATCGACGCAACCTCGGGTTTTTGGCAGATCCCGCTGACTGAGAGAAGCAAATTTATCACGACCTTTATAACGCCCTTGGGTCGTTTTTGCTTCAATCGTCTACCCTTCGGCATTTGCTCTGCTCCTGAACACTTCCAACGACGCATGAGTGACATTCTGCAAGGCCTCGAGGGGGTCGCCTGTCACATGGACGACATTCTCATCTGGGGTTCGACCAAGCAGGAACACGATGAGCGACTCCGAAGTACTCTCGAGCGGATTCGACGCGCTGGTGTCACCCTAAACAAGGAAAAATGTCAGTTTGGCGTCACGAAAATCTCGTACTTAGGGCACGTCATCGAGAACAACCATGTTCGACCTGATGAGAGAAAACTCAAAGCCATCACAGAAATGCCTAGGCCAACTTCCAAGACTGAACTTCGACGGCTACGGGCATGGCGACTTACCTCGGGTCGTTTCGTACCGAACATGGCCGAACTTCTCCAGCCCTTGTCCAGCATGCTGTCTTCAAAGCAGGAGTTCGTCTGGGAGGCCGCACAAGAGGATGCATTCGGCAAATGGAAGAAACTGCTCTCATCCAGCCCAGTTCTAGCCGTGTACAGCAACGACAGGCGACGAAGATCACAGCGGATGCGTCGTCCTACGGTCTCGGCGCCGTATTGCGCCAAAAGCAAGAGAACGGCCACTTCGCTGTTTATCGCCTATGCCTCTCGGTGTACTTACGGAAACAGAACGTCGATACCCTCAGATTGAAAAGGAAGGTCCTCTCTCCTCGTCTGGGCATGCGAGAAGTTCCATGACTACATTTTTGGGATGAAGTTTTGCCTTGAGACCGACCACAAGCCCCTAGCTGCGCTTTTTGGCTCAAAACCCATCGACGACTTAACGCCTCGTCTACAGAGGATGCGGATGCGCTTAATGCGTTACGCCTACGAGGTCGTTTACGTCCCCGGCAAAGAACTGACCGCAGCTGATGCCCTATCGACGTCTCCCGTAAGCCACGGCGAGACGAATGAGCTCGAGAGAGAGATTGAAGGACACGTGGGTCAGCTGTTATCTACGCTCCAAGTTTCACCACCTTCCTTGGACGAATTGAAACAGGAACAACAACACGACGAACTTTGCCGCCAGCTCCGTGCATTCACGCAGAAGGGTTGGCCGGGCCGTCGCGACCTAAAACAAAACCTTAAGGAATTCTGGCCACATAAGGACAGCATCACCGAAGTCAACGACATCCTGATGCATGGCTTACGGATAGTAGTGCACAAAAAGCTACAGGAGTCAGCTCTCCGCGTACTGCACGACGGCCATTTCGACATCGACAAGTGCCGTGCGAGAGCAAGAAATGCTGTCTGGTGGCCTACGATTGACACCGACATCGAGAATCTTGTCAAGTCTTGCCGGACCTGCCTCCAGCACAGGACTAACCGGAAGATGCCGCTGCAGCCGACAGAATTTCCTGACAGGCCTTGGCAGCGAGTCGGCGTCGACCTGTTCTTCATTGGAGAGCATGGTGGCTAATCGTCACCGACTACTACTCAAGGTATCCCGAGTTGGCCAAACTCACGAGCCTGAATGCGAGGGCAGTGGTAACTCACTGCAAGTCAATTTTCGCAAGGCATGGAATCCCCGAAGTGGTCATCAGTGACAACGGTCCACAATTTTCAAGGGGACCTGACTCACCGTTTGCAGCCTTCGCCAAAGAATACGGTTTTAAACACGTGACATCGAGTCCCCGGTACCCTCAAAGCAACGGGCTCGCGGAAGCTGCCGTAAAAGTGATCAAGAGCTCCTCGAGAAGACGGGCGATCCCTACAAAACGCTTTTGGCGTACCGGACGAGCCCACTCAAGAACGGTTACTCTCCCGCTGAGCTCCTAATGGGTAGGAGACTCCGCACTACTTTGCCGGCTTCTGCGGACAGCCTAGTCCCCTGCCTCCCGGACAGAGACAGGCTGAGGGCATACGAGGCTGAAAGCAGGAAAAAGCAACAGCACCACTTCAACATCCGGCATGGGGCACGAGACCTTCCGGACTTGGACCCCGACACTGACGTATGGATCGTGGACCTTAAAAAATTTGGCACGGTCAAAGAGCAAGCGGAGGAGCCGAGGTCCTACTGGGTCGACACGGAGTATGGATCTGTTCGCCGCAACAGAACTCACCTGGTCGCAATGCCTCAACATTCCAACGAGTTGCAGCAACAAGAGACAGTCCCGCGGAACCCATTATGCACAAGCAGTGACCATACTCACAGCAAGAGTGGCCGGTGCATAATTCCGCCATCGCGGTTGGAACCGTGACCTTTTTAGAGAGGGGAGGATGTGGGACAATCTGCTACACCCGCACGTGTAGCATAGTGAAGAGAATAAAGCTCTCACGCCCCGCGCCTCGCGCCATGACCTTGACGTCATGCGCGTGGTGCCAGGCAGGCATTCCTTCCAACAACTGAGGGCTGAAATCGAATGACGGTCGGGACGCAAAGCGGATGTCACTCGGGCCCAACTTGGATGTCAGTTCGAGTCCCCGTACCCGCACCCTCGCCATCATCAACGGAGTTGAGACGCTGCCATTTTGTAGTACTACTGTTGAATTAGTAAGTTTCGCCAACTCCCGAACATCAAGCTCCTGTTGCCTCTTCTAGTCGCCAACCAAGACCAGCTCCTGCCAGCGGCCGGCAGCAGGGCCTCCACAAGGAGCTTGAACTACTACCGGATAAATTCAAGACGGAAGATGTCACGACCAAGGAAATGAACTGCGCAGCCACGACGACCAACGCTGCAACCACTCCTGTAGGTTGGCAGCAATGGCACGAGCCGACGTCATTTCACGGGTAACCTATAGAAGATCCTGAGGAATAGAGGAATAGCAGGTGCCGACATTTAACCGACAGGACGACGACGAAACGCAGAGCGCCGTATTGTTCTATTTAGAAGACTCCACCCGCATTTGTTTCTAGGACCACGAGCGCACCCTGACGACCTGGGAATCAAGACTGAACTTTCCAAGACGTTCACGAATCTGGTGCATAATCCACTCGCCCAGCAGTTGCCACAGACATTGGTTGTCTCGTGTTCGTAGAGAAAATGAATTGATTTTCCCCCGTCCGGAGGCGTAAAACATGGAAGTAAAGAAACTAAGGTGTCTTATGCGAAGGATAAAGCCACAGCTCTTCGCTTTCCTTGTCCGTATGCACCCTAAGGTGGAGGCCGACTTTTTATTCTGGGGGGGCAGCGATGGAGAAGACGCTTGAAAGTATAGTGGGGTGGTAAACCACCCAACAAATGCACTGGTTTCGGAGACGACCGCTGCCAATCCTATTAGCTGCGTCACCCTACGCGAGACATCCTTCGAGTGGTCAGAGAGGAGCTGCGAAAACGTTTCCCAGCGAAGTTGCAACCCAAGACCCTTCCCTGAGCCACGTTAACAATGAAGAAGTGAAACAAGCACTGAAGGCTTTTATATCACAGGACGCACCCCGCATTCGGAAGCTATGACGTACCCCGCTGCGTTCGCTGCCACCACCCACCGGCTACCACTCGTCAGCAGGAGCCATCCTACCGTCGTCCGCCGTCGCCCACCCGACCCCCGCGGTGGAACACTCCACCCCAAGAAAGATAGACGTATGGCAACTCCCAATCACCTGTCGCTTTCCTACCTCTGCGGAGAAGCCGGCCACATTTACCTTCGCTGCCCCTAAACTCGGCCTACGAGGTTTGTCGGTCGACGCACCGCATTCCCCCCCCGGACAACGACCGAGCGAAGTCGGCGAGTATGTCTCAGACCAGACGTGGCCCAGCCCGTTTCAGCCGTTCGCCGTCGCCCTACTTATACCTATCTCCGAGACGTCGCATCAACGCTTTCTTCGCCATGGAAGGTCCCACAGTCCTCGATGGGAGCTGAAAGTGGCAGCTTCTGGAGGTGAATTCTACTACTGTGAACAATCCAAAACCCCCAACAACCCCACGAAGCACCGACGACCAAAATTCGACGGACGCGACCACAACCCGACGCCCCCCCCACCCCGATCCAACCCAGACGGAAACTCTGAACATGACGACGGCAGCACGGAGAGACGCACACCTGACGCGAAACCAGCCGTTAAGAAAACCACCACGACTCGCAGCTACCGACCGTCAAGGCGCACCAGGGGTGATACGACTCATCGACGCACAGGAAACTAAAAATGACAACGTTTGACGCTTGGGCTAACACTCGACGGCCATGACGCAGTCAGACTAGTCGCACTTGAGCCGACTATACAGTGATGAACGGATCGCTGAGGTGGGCCGAGTGAGGTGAATCGCTGGAGTGGCAGGAGGACATCTCGTCACGTCAAGTTGAACATGCATGTCGTGCATCAACATAAACGACACAACATACCCTACCCTACCGCGCTCGTCAATTTGTCGTTTGGGTATTGAGAAACAGGGTGGATTTGCAGGACAAGACGCTCAGCTTTTCCGCCAGTCGTGCTGTTATACCGAAATCAAACGCCGAACAACAAACACTCTGAAGATTACCGTGCCCACGTCACCCGTTCTCCCCGTGCAAGCCTGATCTCTGTCTACTGTCAAAATGCTGCTCCTCACGCCCGACGCTAACGTAGACAGTGCGATAGACGCTACCGTACACCAGAGCCTGCTTCTGGAGCATTTGTCTCCATCGCAAGACGTATTGTGTGCTTGAAGCAAGGGAAATCCTACGTTCTCCTGACGCAATTTACCAAATATCACTGTTATGAATGTTGGGCCGGACTGCGTAGAGAGTCATGAACCCCGAACTACGTTCTTGCAAAACACGCACACACAACATATATATTAACTAGATGATGTCAAACACGGAAATGGCACTTCAGTACCCTGACGGACTAGACACGCAAACACTCAGGTGAGGATTATAGTAGACAAAGTTGTAAGGGAGAGTCACGATCACTCTCGATGATCTCGGAGACGCGACGGTGTGGAAGCGACGCACTATTCTGCAGTACGTTACGGCGAAGTAGCGATGGAGCAGGTCGCTGCAGGCATTGAACCATTGCCTCGCTGGTCAGGAACATGATGGTGGCCGATAGCTAGCTGCGAGACTGAAGAGCTGAGGCTTGGTCCGCAGCGAGGCATCGCTTCCCGCGCTCTACACCACCGGAATAACCGCTCACTCCGACGGGAGCAAGAGCTTCTTGTCGTCTGCTTGTCGGCCTTCATCTCATTGGCAGCCCGGGTGGTTACTCGAACAAGAGAGCCGGTGACGGTCCTAGGGCCTACACCGCGAGGGTGGCCTTCTTGCTGCCTCCGAGACCGAACTGCTTCTCCACCTCTTCTTCCCCAGACTTGCGTCTTTCATAGGGTACAAGCCGAAACATTCGCTGGATTGGCCTCGTTGATTTGGGGGGCAGTGACACCTCATCACAATCATTACCTAAACAAGGGCACTTCTATTGCGTTCCTCGAAATATTCATGAGAAGAAAGTGACGCAATGGGCGTCGCTGGCTCTAAGGGTGAATGAAACTACACCATCAACTCTGCTCACCTCTTCGCCATGAAGCCGGCGCTGCCGTAAGAAAAACAAAACGAATTGCGGGCACTGCTGCAACGCTACAGCGACTGTTTTTGTCATACCTCCAAGATACGACAGACTCCCTTTAAAACACCCAATTATAACCGAAGACGGAGCCCCAGCTGCGAGGCAGTCACCGTACCGGGCGGGTGTTTTCTCAGGAGTGCGAAGCTACCCGGACGCAAGTTGAAGACATGCTCGACTACAACATCAAACAAGCATTAAAAAAACCCTTGCGGCCCCAGCCGTGCTCGTCAAGAAATAAGACGCTAAACTAAGGTTTTGCATTGACTACCGACGACTGAACAAAATTCACGAATAAACTCGTATACCCTTGCCACGATTTGACGATGCCCTCAACCATTTTTGCCGACGCAAAGTACTTCTCGCCGATGGATCTGAAACCGGGTAGGCAATTTAAAGTGGACGAGAGGGACCGTGAAAAGACAGCGTTTATAACAACCTGACGGACTGTACGAGTTCAAAGTGATGCTGTTTGGACTGTGCACGACACCAGCCACGTTCCCAAGAGTCACGGTACTGTGGTAACAGGCCTAAATTGGCACACCTGCCTCACCTACCTCGACGACGTTGTCATATCGCCCGGAGCTTTAGCGATCACCTCGCAAGGCTGAAGTCAGTACTCGAGGCAATAAGAACACCAGGATTAACGTTAAAGCTTTGAAGCTCCACTTTACGTACGAAAAATGGGAAGTTTAGGCCACGCCGTCAACTCCAAGGGAGGCCTGCCTGATACTGCCAATACATTAGCCATAGCCGACTCTCTGAAGCCGAAGGACAAGAAAGGAGTGCGAGAATCCTGAGGCGGGGCGTGTACTACCAGCACTTCGTCAAAAATTCGCAAAAATCACTGAACTCGTCACCCGCTTTATTATAGACAGCGTTTAGTTCTGCTACGAGGAAGAGCAGCATACCGTATTCTGCGTGCTGCTAAAATTGCCCGCAGCAGCCGCCTTTGCGTGCACATTTCGACGAGTTCGCCGAGACTGAAATACACACAGACGTCAGTGACGTAGGGATGGGTGTTGTCCTCACTTAAAAGCAGAACGGTTGCGAAAAGCAGTGGTAAAGCTTTTATTTGGGGAAGGGAGGGCTAAACCAACTTGGTGGGGAAAATTACACGGGTTGATTCAGCTCCAGGCACTTTTAAAGACGATAGTCGTTTCTTGGGCTTAAACCCAGAAATTTTGGTTTGTCTGTATGTCTGTCTCTCGGTCTGTCTGTCTGTCTGTAACTACATTGAGCCACCCGGCCAAAGTAAAATGCTTACTTCGCAATAGTCTTATATACTCACAGCCAAAATGTAAACGTCTAAGCCCGGTTTATATGTTCATACTTGTAAACTTTTCGAACAAGAACAAGACATTAAGCAAATATAAGAATGGGAATTAGTACACAATGGATATTTACAGTTTTTTTACATTCCTTATTTATAAAATCCTGTATGCTTGGTTTTTCGATAGCACACACTGCAGACACATCTACATCTACTGAGAACAACGCGTACTGCCTGCTGTTGCCCGCGCCACGTCCGGCGGCATATAAGACAAATCACGCGGCAACAGCAACGAAATGTTCCACTAGCTAGGTTTCACGTTCTCTTGGAACGCACGTGGAGCACGGCAATGCGGTTCTATAAACCTTGAAGTCGCGCCGCCTCGATTCACGCGCATCTCCGCAGTACCGCAGCGCTGGCATCGAGGAACCCCACCTGTAGCAGTGGAACGCGGTAAATTCAAATCGCCTTGAGCAAACCTTTAGTGTGTTTACTTTGGGATGAGCGCGACGGAACACGAACAGCATGAGGGTGAGCGGAAAGCTAAGGGGGGCATTTTCTTGGCAAATGTCTACAAATTCTATCGTCTTTTGACGACATTTCCAACGAAAGGAGAAGATACGCTACCAATTTTTCTTCTATTCACTGACTGTTCAGAGGCTGCGCCTGTGTCGTCCTTCGTCAGACTACTCGCGACAGACCACTTTTGGTTGCAAATTTGCCTATTTCGTGTAATAAAAACTTATCTAATGCGGCATGTCCTTCTTGGTGTATGGTGTTTAGATCAATGTGTCGAATGGTGTCCGAACGATGTGCATGAAGAATGGGCATACACATATTAAGTGGTGAAGGTCTGCTTTGGTGTTCGTGTTACAGTAGGGACAATGGGGGGGGGGGTGAGTGTGTTGTGGGGCACTTTGTCCACTTCTGAATGATATGTGGGGTGTAAGCTGCATTGGCGCAAAGCTTGTTGATGAATACTTCTTCGGCTCTTGTTAATGAGGGCATGTTAGCGAGATGACCAGGTGGTGTCACTTGTTTGTACCGACATTTCTTGCGCTTCTTGAGTCGCTGGATGAGTAGGGCAGGTCGAAGTAGCCTAGGTATAAACGAGCGGAGGGGTAATGTTAAGACTCTCCAGCGCCGCTGCGTGAGCGGCCTGGTTTCCGATGCTGATAACACTCGAGCGACGGGCCGCGGGCTGCACCGGCGACGCCTATCGGTGGCACCGATGCGACATCGGGTTTCGAGATAGCGTGCATGTGAGCGTGCGCGGCCACCCTGACATGATCAGCTTGTCTTTGTCGGCGGTTTTGGGCGCCGCTGTTACAGAGGATGCTTTGGCCGCCGGGAGCGCTGTTGGCGGCACCGCTGTGAGGCGCGTGTAGAGCGGGCGCCACTCGGCGCGCGTCGCTGCTGCGTCACTGTTCCTGTCGTGAGTCTGCGCTCGGAAGAAACTGCCGCATCATGGTTCTGCGCAAACTGCTGCGTGTAATGGCGCGTTGCGTGGTGCGAGTTTATGCGCCGGTTTGGTATGGTGTCGACAGCGGCGACGGTTGGATCTCCTAGACGGTTGGATCTTCTATCGTTCAAGTGGTCATGCTTTGAGGTCAATGGGCGCAATAACGGAGTAGTGAGCGGAGGGTCGTGCATATTATGTTTTCGTATCTCGCATATTTGAAGTTGAAGTTGAAGTTTCTTTTTCAGTCAAGTACAATTTTCTTCCTTCTGCTGTGAAAAAAAGCCGCTGTACTCGCGGCTTGACGGAGCTCCCACCCCCCACAACACAATCAGCAGACGAGGCGGGAAAAAAAAGAGAGGTTAAGAGCTGTCAAGAGCACAACGTTGTTCTTATTGATAACTTATTATATGATAAATGCATCAATGTGATCAATGTAACTGAGATAAAGAGAAAGTTTATGTGTCTAAACATTCCGTCGACCTTCACAGCCCTTGAGCAGAAACCGCCAGTCATCAGTCGTCTTATAAAAACCCCTGGACGCCCCACGGAATTAGAGGCAGTTAGAGCGAACCAGCAGCGGTATTCTCGAGTTTTGTCCCTTTTGCGTCCCTTTCAAAAGTGTCCCTTTTGGCAAGCCCTGATTGGCTAAAAGCAAAACAACCGGAAGTGACGTAACGCAAGCGCGGCAAACCTACTGCCAAGGCTCATTGCTTAACCGGAAGTAACGTCACGAGGAAGGGGCGCAAAAGGGACGTTTTCAAAAGGGACAGTTACGAGAATACCGCCCCCAGATAAAGATTTAGAATTATGCGATGACACTGCGAATTAAGAGGATGAAAAAACGAATTAAGGAATAATTTTAGTGATTAAGAGACATTAAAGGTAAATAACCGGAACAAAAGTGAATTAAGCGACACGGGAAATAACAAAATGAGTGCAAGTTACGAAGGGATAAAATTAGGTGGATTTACGAGTGAATCAAGGTAACTTCAAGTGAATAAAGATGAATAAAACTTAACTCGCAGATGTCAATTGTGCTAAATGAAACCCAACGTATTTAAAATGAATACGACGAGAATAAATTGTGAATATTCAACGCAACTAATAGTGAATAAAGTAGTGAATTAAGTTTGATAAAATAATTAACATGAACCCAACTAAATTGGGAAGGACCGAAGTGAATCACGAAGACAAAGCAGATGGGAGAGAAATCAATGCGAATTAAGTGGAATCAGAGTCAGATACTTGAATCAAAGTAAATTAAGGTGGGTCACTGAGTGAATTAACGTGTGAATTAATGGGTGGTGGGGGGGGGGGGAGGGGTACTGCGCGAGCCCATGCATTATGTATGTTTACTTATGCGTTAGGTTTGCAGGGTTCCGTCACGCAGGCTGTGTTACCGGTGTTCCAGCGAAGCTCATGTTTATTCTCTTTATTTTTTGGGGCCGCAATGGCCTATCTGACTTGATAGGGAGAGTGTTTCGCTCCGTTGTCACTAGGCTGGAATAATCTTCTTTGATATCCAGTACTCTCAATGCAATTCCACGGTCTACAAACAATCACGCCGAAAGAAAAGTACTCGCACGTTAGACAACGCGGTATTCATTTCGCCGATGCTCATCCTGCCCGTCACGGCTGACTTTCTTGGTCACCGCTTTTCTAATGTTTGAGCTCTTGTAGGATCACACGTTGCTATGGTGAAATTTGTTTTTTCGGAGAATCTGCGTTTAATCTTGGCTACGTCATAATATAAGGACAATTCATGCTGCCACTTTTGCTATACACCATCACAGTGCAATCAATCCTGTTTTACAAACATCAGATAGGTTTGCATGCAACAAAGAGCCTAGGTACACGTTTAAGTAATGGTCATAGCAGTACCGAACTACCTCTCATAAGTACGGGGGATAGACGCTGTATCGTCATTATTATCGTCAGCCTGGTTGTGCCCGGACGAAGGCCTGTCCCAAGATCCTCAGCCCACGTATTTCCCACTAAATGTCCGTAGTTCATCCGTCCATCGACTCGTGAGTAAATATGACTTTAATGGGCTTGAAGCTACACAGCTACAGTTTTTTATCTTCATTCCCCACTTGCGTTTGCGGTTGTGTAGTGGTGTAGCGTTCCACGGTCTCACCTGCGCGTGGCATGTTCTTTGTTGCTTTTCTAAGTACGTCTGCGCGTGGAGTGGGGTTGAATTCACACATCAGACGAACTGATAGATTGCTTGATGGACTGTTTGATTGGGATTCAATCGCGGACGCTACACAGGTGATGAGGCGCGCCGTAGTGGAAGGCAACCGGATTAATTTTGACCACCTGGGATATTCAACGTGCGCCCGAATCTCGAACTCACGGGCGTTTTCGCTTTTCGGTAGTCCTATATCGTTTACACTATATTGGCAGCCCACTCCGTTAAATGGATGGTTTCCCCTGTTTAATCTCATGCACATTAAATGACCCGCTTGTGCCCATTTTCTTTGCCCAAGTTCAGCTAAAAAGTCTTCGACACCATATTGTTCCTAATCCAAGCTGCGTTTTCTTATTCCTAAGCGTGACTTTCTTTTTTAGTTTTCTTCTTCTATTTTTCCTTCTCCATTCTTCTTTCCATATCTCGTTTGGTCACTCTGAGTTTTATTTAAAGTCTTTAGTGAGACCAAGTTTCGGCCGCGTAAATGATTAGGTGAGCAGTGCATTGGTTATATATACCTGCGTTTTGAGTAGCAGAGGTTGTTTTACGCTTATTACTTCAGGTAGCTGAAAACTATCCATCAAAAAT
>JABSTR010002734.1:0-28042 GCA_013339765.2 Haemaphysalis longicornis | reverse complement strand
CAGATGACAATTTTTAATGCAACCCGCCATCGCATCATTAACTCTTTCTCATATAAGCTCTCATGGTTTGGACTGGGAACAATTTCGTGCCCGCGGTAACAAGCTATCACTAGAGCTACCTGCGCCGGGCTGGGCCACTTCGCGGCCGTAGCCACCGCCTGCACAGCGACCGTGCGGCTCGCTCAGTTTGGCTTTTCGTGCCTCCGGAGCGTTTTCGCATCCAATGTAAAAGAAAAGTAATAGAAACTGAGCGCCTGGAATCGCTGTAGAACATTGATGGCGGCCAGCTGCAGCCGACGAGCTGACGAAATCACGGCGCCTTCACCGCCAACGATCGGGGCGTTCGTTCTCGAGAGCAGAAAGTCCGCCCTCCGGCCCTCCGATTGGAGCGGCGAGCCGGGCGAGCCGGCTAAAAAACGCCGGCAGTGCGGAAGCGGCAAACACAAACTCGTGACGTGTTTGGATATTGTTTATTTACTCAATATCCACGGGATGTCGATTGCGCTTGGTCCTCTGCTGGCTGCTCCGTTGCGTTTCGCACACTTTAAAATTGATTTTAAATATGTTCTAGGCTGTATTCGCCGCTGATATTTTGCAGATTATGTATATGTGTTCACAGCAATCTATCTCCGAAGTTATCTCGCCTTCACAATTTTGTGTCAGTACCCCTTTAAAGGCACACATTGGGATGAATATGATATAATTCACTGCCCCTTCTCAAGAGTGACGTATACACTGGTGGCACAAGTCGGATTGATCAACTTTTGAAGTGTTTTCTCTTGCCTTTAGCCACTCCACCACTTTACAGAGCGTACCAAACGGGAACACTTTCTGACATACACTTGATGCATTAATGGAGAATTCTTTTTTTGGAGGCAGACATATCACATTATATGATTAAATGTACAAAACGGCCCGATGGGCGTGTTGGTTTCACACAACAGAAAAAACAACGTGAATGGAGCGACGGCAATGGTAAGACGTGACACTTCCAGCAGTCGTGAGTGTGATAAAATGCTTGCCATTCCTCTTTGGCATCGTACTGATAATATCAATGCATTCAAAGGGCTACTTCCTAAAACCTACAAGGATATTGCGATAAGGCAATGATAATGTGTCGTTGGAATGCATCAGATTCCCTTCATACGTCAGCATTTCCACGGAAGCAAGTTCTTTAAAATGGAGCGCTTGTAATTCCTAATTACATTTTTAACGGGGCCATGAAGACAAAATACAAACATTGGTTCACTGGAAAGACTGCTTTGGCCCAATAACAATGATACCAATTTCATCGCAACCTTTGAAAAGATAATGCAGATATTAAAGAAAACGTGAAGCGGTTGCGACTCCCTCACAGATTTCGGGCAATTTTTCTCCTCGTACGTCTGAGGAAATAAAATCTTTGAATCTTTGAACTTTTGAATCTCCTTTGTGAGACTGGCGGCCGCCGACCTAAACCATCGCTAAAATACATGACCGGACGATTGTGGTTGGGGCCTCTGGTTCCGTGCGATCGCATCACTTGAATTCTGAAGTGCGGTTAACCCATTGAAAATTGTTTGTAGTGCTGGCCCATATGACGCCAGTCCTGCTTATAACACATCACTGCAGCACAATATTTGAATGTTTTTACTGCAAAGCAGTATATGTTTAACCCCCAGGTTTCATTCCGGTGTCATCGATTTACTCGGTGCCGCTCCGGGGCTCCTCCTCACCACCGCTGACACCTCTTTCACAACTATTTTCCCCCTCGCCTCCACCGATGCCCCTTTGGCGAGTTGCGCAGTCGGCAGCTAACGGCAGTAGTGCGGTTATCACACGATTGCGAAACATAAACAGAAGCACGGATGGGCGTTGAAAAATGCACTGACGATTACTACACTCCCTAATATGTATGTATGTATGTATGTTTGTGGTTTATTGGCGCAAGGGTTTCTAAGACCAAAGAGCGCCAGAACTATGTTACGTGGTCTTTCAATAGTCATGTCTGTGCTTAAAATATGTATGGAATGAGTATGATATATCCTAAAATACTGTATATATGGGTGTAGAGGGCCCGTCCACTAAAACATGAAGATGTTCATAATGGTGGCTGAAATGGATTATGGGGGGGACGTGATGCACCTTGAGCCAAAGAGCATGCGACGAGAGTGGGCCTCCCGTGCGGACAAAGGAAGCATGAGGGCCTCCCTCACTGCTCGTAGGCTCTGAGGTCACGCACTGTACGAGATGAGTTTTAAAAACTTGATGTCTGCAAGCTAACTTAAAAGACTTTTGTTTGTAAACATAGGTTCATCTCCTAAAAACAGTGAAGGATGGAGTGGAATGTTGTAGGTATATATTTTAGGGAAATGCCGTTTTCTGGCTTCATTGCAGAATGTGCACTCAATTAACACATGGAGGACGGTGAGCCGTTCCCTACACTTCTCACAAACTGGTGGGAGTGTGCCATTCAAAAGATATGCGTGTGTAGCGTAAGTGTGGCCTATTCGCAGTCTGCAAATGGATACTTCAATGAATCTGTTTAGTTTTTTCTGTTCTATATGTTCCTAGGTTTGGTTTTACTGAGTGGAGCTTGTTGTCTGTGTGTGTGTCCCACATGTGCTGCCACAGTCCACAAGCCGCTGGACGCCGGGCGGGGGAGACACTTGAACGGAGCGTTTGATGGCCGGGACACTCCCACAACATGTGGTGTACAGTGGGCGTGGCTCCTGTGGAGCAGGAGGTGCAGGCAACTGCGGCCACAGGCAAAATAAAATGCTGTTTGAATTCGTTGGGTAACACCAAACAATTGTGACACAACCATCTCGATTTTCGAGCCTAATATCCCGAAGTTATCTGTGTAAGATTTTAAATATACGTCTTATAACATCTTTAAATATATTGCAGCAAACCCTGCATATTCATTTGTTTATTTGTTTTGTTACAAACATGTGGCCTCGCCGAGATATCTTATCTTGTGTTTCCGTAAAGCCCACGTTTCTTTGTTATTCGCATGCCGCTCGGGCAGTGTTGTTTTAGAGGCAAAGGCTGTAGCTTCGTGGTTGCTGTTTGTGTTTGATCAACACTGTTCTTTATCTAGTTTAATTCATTCTTTATATAACGTAGAGTAAAATGCGTGGCGAGGGAGAGCCGTGGCATTGCATTTGCGACGCATTACTGTGCATGTAACTTTGTCGACTGCTTCTTGGCCGCTTATATTTAGTTCTAGTTTATTGCGGCACACAAGCTAGCTAGATAAACTTTACCCTTCGAGAAGCCCTTTTTTTCTGCGTGATATCTGGTGGTAGTTCTGCGTACCAACCTTTTATGACCCTTACAGCCTATGGGGGCTGTCAAGCAAGTCAAATACGAGCCAGCTGCCGAATGCAACGTCTTCCTCTAGTGCTGAGTCTCCTGGAGAACCACCTTACTTCGTGCAGTAGAAGCAATGACCGCCATGAACAGCGCAGCCGCAAAGAACAACGTTGCCAGCCTTCCCGCAGTTCTTCAGGAGCCTTGGGAACCAGCATCACTTCACAGGTCGCCTTCGGAGGACCTGAAGAACGGTTGCGGCGATTCGAGCGAGTGTGGATGCTTAACCGATTGGATGACGATGAAGCACAGCAGAGAGGTGTTTTCCTACAGTGAAGAATCTGATCGTATAAGGTTTGAGAACTAGGAACGCACCTTGACAACCTGGGCGTTCTTCAAGACTGAGTTTTTGAAAATGTTTCCTTGACTTGTACGAAAGGGACGTGCTGAGCTGTTGCTGCAGACGCGGCTACAGCACGATGAAGAAGGTCCTGGTGTCTGTTGAAGAAATTAAAGGTTTTTTTTTCCGGCGGACAGAACCTGACATAGCCGAAAAAAACTAAACTTACGTTCCTAATGCAGGTGTGTTAACCGAGAACTTTTCATCGGACTTATCCGTAACACCCTAAAACAGTTGCTCAATTCACTACCAAGGTAGTCGCGATATAAAAGACGCTTGACATGCGCTCAATTTAATATAGGACCGTTAAACTAGCCCTGACATTCCAACCACCGCGATATCCTTGGGATCTCGTAAGACTCCCTGAAACCATCCTCGCTGTGGTTCGCGAAGAACAAAGAAAACTTTTTACGATCACGTCACAACCCCCTAACTCGCATCATTAGCTAAGATTATCCGCGAAAAGGGACAACTAGCGCTAGGGATGCCTACGAGTCCAGAGACACACTCCGGGAGCCACAGACTGTGACCAGAGTCCTTCAATGCTGTGGACTGCGCCGCTGCTGTTCGTGGCCCTCGCCTACCTGTACCCGTCGCAAGAAGGCCCCTATCACCATCCATTGTCGCCTGCCCGACCGACTCAAGTGTAATACTGCACCCCGAGTAATCCCGGCGTGTGGGTAATCCGATTCCCGTCTTCTGTGCTGCAACTGCAGAGAATCCCGCAAGATTTACCGTAACAAATAAAACAAATTTCCTAATGAACGGAACTTTTGGTGTTTCGTTCCAGCTAATCAGATCAAAGCGTTCAGCTGAAAGGAGTATGAATCCTGACATGAGGCTGAACGAGAGCTACAAGCCGAAAGTAGAGCGCTTTTCGTCTATTCGCTTTCATGACGTTAAACTCCCGTTGTTGTGCTACTGCTGCAGCGTTTCGGGCCATTCGTATGCATCCCCAGACGACGTCAGCACTAGCGCAGCCTCCCAGCTGTTTCCGTTGTCCGACTCCCTTCACAACCCGGCTTGCGTGTACCAGCTCCGTGCCAGTAGACTCGTCCCTTTCCCTCTCCCGATTGGTCGGTTCCTACGCCGGGCTGTTTGGCACAGCTGCAAGACAATCAACGCCACTGAAAGCCAAGGAAAGCCCGCGCGTTGCCTTTATCGGCCACTTTTATAGGCGCAGTGCATGCTCTTCTGAAATCTACGATGATCGCATTAAACATCGAATATTCAAAAAACTTGGCACTTGCAAAGGACCTACTCGAACGACAGGAAGTACATCCTCTGTTTTTCTCGAAGAGGTGTTTTTGGAATTCAGCGCTTTGTAAAGAACCGGCAAAAAACAAAAGAAAAACATCTGCGCGCGTGACAGATTTGGCCTCATCAAGGCAGAGGTAAACTGCGTGGGACGCTCAGGCGTCTGCCTCGGTGCCACCGGGCAAGTGCCAAGATAGTTTCCCGTGATATACGGCTGGTGTGAGCCACTTCGGCTGCAGCTGAGCTTCGTCTTCGAGGGCTCTTTGCAGCACTGCCGATAGACGCTTTCACTCCTTCCTCCGTGCCTTGAAGCCCTTCGAAAGCTATTGTTATCACCAGCACAAAGTGGAACTGCATGTTTTTGTCGTCGCAGCAGATACCTCT
Organism: Haemaphysalis longicornis; assembly: GCA_013339765.2. NCBI lineage: Eukaryota > Metazoa > Arthropoda > Arachnida > Ixodida > Ixodidae > Haemaphysalis > Haemaphysalis longicornis. The sequence continues at coordinate 22,707 of JABSTR010002734.1, read as the reverse complement.
ACTCGTTTCTGCTTTGCTTTTTCTTTTGCTTTGGTTTGCTTTTGTTGTGAGTTAGTTCACTTGCGATTGACTGCGATTCTGGTTGGAAGCTGCAAAGAAGTGGGCCAATAGCAGACTTGAGTGACATCATTGAGGTTTGCGATCAAGGGCCACATCGATAAATAAAAAAAAATGTAAAGCCAGTTTAAAAGTTCTGTGATGGGCGTAGACAGTAATATTCGGCGGGGTACTCCATGCGTACCTAATGTATGGGTTGGATGCGCTTTCTCTCACGCCCTGAAAGTCAATCAGATAACAAATTTTGAGTTTGTGTTATCTGAAATGACAATGTATGGTCGTCTGCGTCCTCCGTGGACAACAGCAAGCAGGCAATTTCCTAACCATTACAACTTCATTTTGTAATAGCTAAGTAAATGAAAGAGGGTAATGAGTATATTAGTGGGCACCTTCAGATTTTTAAAGAAAGATCAGTAAAGGGTTGCATGCTACCTTTAAAGTATAACAAGAATGTACTGACCACGGACGTATCGGAAAAATGAGTTTGAGTTAGTCGTTTGAAGAAACCCATAATAAAAAGTGTATTAACGTGTAAAATAGGAAAGAGGCTTTTATAGCGTGCGTGTAAAGTGTGCATCCACGTTCAACTTTGTTTTAGAGTGGGCATCCACTGCGAGAAACGGGTTACTGTAAACTAAGCTCTGCAATCCCGTTGGCAATGTAAAAGCAACTCTCCCAAGCTTTGACTCTCTAAAGTTGGGACTCAATTAGTATAATCATTGATAGTTACAACCATACCATTCACCAGATGTTTCAGGGAATAATACTCAACCAGAAGCTCACAAGGTTGTGAACTAGAATCTTCCAATTTCTAAGGCGCCAAATCTTCGCAGCAGTCCAAATATGGCCCACCTTATTTTAGACGTTGTTGCTGTTCCCAGCACGGGCCCAGCACGGCAAGGACACCGAAGATCGGGTGTCAACCGCTGTGTAAGACGTTCACAAACGGGCAATGCAACTCGAAGCAGTACACGTCGGACCACTTACGCCGTAATCCTTCAACAAATAGCAGCCATCTTGTGGCTTTCACCTGGGAGGGGCAATGCCGATATTCAGTAACGGTCCCAGGCCGCAGAGTGCGTGATGCTTCTTAGATGTAAAATTGCACAGATGGACGGGACATCAGAAAACAAGAGACAGGACGAGCGCAGACTCACCACTAGTTTATTGGAAAATTGAGAATGCTTATATACGCACATGGTACATGCCCACATGTGAACTGTTTGCATGTGCGGATGTGCGCACATGTGTGCGTAGCACCTGTGTGCATAGTTTTACGTGTAAGCATGGAGAACCAACTAGCCCAACATATGTTTTACTGCGCGATGTTTCCCCTCGGCAGCCTCCCACAGTGCGCGGCGCGTGTACGGCCGAGCAGTTGACACGCATACCTTAAGTCCGCAGCACTTATTACATTCTGTGGTAGAGAATACAGCGCTTATACTCTTGTGATTGATCCGGAAGAGAAAAATTCGTGAGTGATAGCGAGGTTGACGCTTCTCTAAACAAAACCTCGCTTAGGGCTACGTTAGTACACGGCAGCAGGGAGAGTGGACGCGTAGAATTTAACGCTTATTCACAATCTCCAGCGTCGAGTCGCTAACGCCGCCACTGCTACTGTGCACCAACATGGTGGCAACGGCAAGGTACATTCCAGAACATACTATACTTGAAGAAAAAGATTCAAGCAAAAATTCTAATGAGATTTAAATTCCCAACGTTCGTTTAGACACCGCCTCCCAGCACTTTATACATACACTTGTCCGCCACACTAAATAGAAAAGCGTGCACTGGGATATACAGTCCAGCCCACTTATAAGGAACACACTTGGGAACGGAAATAAGTTTGTTCTATCAGTTTTTCGCTATAACTGCACATAAAATATATGTACACAAATGGTGCCGGGAAACGATGGTTTGCTCTTTATAGCCGGGATTTCGCTAAAACCGGGTTCACTATACGTGGGATACAGTGTACCATCCTCTGAGCCTATCCCATCGGCATAGCACTGGCTCAGTGTGCGGGGTAAAATTAGGGGGATGCTAAGACGTTTCCGTGAATGTGAAGACGAAGGCATTTTGGGGAGCTCCCGTTGATCTGTTGTAGAGCATTCTGCTGAACCAAGCCCGTCTTGCACGTGCAGCAGCGCCTATGCTAGTCCGGCTCTCCGGTTTTAAGCGAAGCTTTCTACGCCTCATGGATGGCGTAGTTCGTCCCGGTAAAACGCAGTGCGGGAAAGAACACATTACACAATGTGTTTCACAATGATTATGATAACAGAAGGCACACAAACGCATCTTAAAAGAAAAAAATGCTTTCCCTCATCGGAATAAAATATCGGTCCCTGGCGTTATGAAATCAACGTCTATCCGATTCCGCCTTCCGACACGGTCGACGCAGTTCGGATTTTAGACTGAGTTTGACTGTGGATGCGTGGGAGAAATCTTCACGTGTTACCCCCTTTTCTCTGAAGAAAGTTTCTTTGGTATTTCTTTTTTCTCTGCGCACTCGCTGCCCCAAAATCGAGCTCTCCGTGGTCATGTTTTGAAACGGCGTGCTGCTTTGGTGATGAGAGCGTCCTAAAAAACCCATACACCAAGACGTTCACTGTCCAAGCCGGAACTAAAAACGCGTGCGCCAGCTACAGCCATTGTGGTGCCATTCGTATTGACAACAGTCACTTTTCCTGTTCAATGAGACATGCCAGACCTTTCCCTAATAAGAGTACCTGTTTTTTATGTCCTATAGAGAACAGAAGACCTACTGTCCAGCTTGGTCGCTACAATTTGTCTGAAATTGCTTAAATATAGAGCATAGAATGCTGAACAATGTCTAAAGTAAGCTGGGGCAATATTTCTGACTGCTACATGTGACAATTTCACCGCCCAAGAAGTTTGCCGCCCAGAGGCGTACTTATGCTGACGCACACATCCGTAATAGCTACGTCAAAATGCATTCCAATGACCAGAGAAATATAAGCTGACTGAGGGTTAACTAAAGCTCACTTATAACAAGAGTTTAGCTCAAACCCTCGAGAAGGCGACTGCAAACAAATTTTCCTAGGTGACCAAACAATATATTCACATACAGCATTTACGTTGCCGCTGCAAGTCTTTTCTTGGGCTACAAATGATGACAACAAGTATACCGCTGGTCTTTAAACACGTCCCGGCTAACGTACGGAGGGGACTAGACTAATGTTAGGGGTTTAACCTTCACGGTGACGGGCTATTCCAGAGAGAAGACTGTGATAGCAACAACAACAAAAAAATGAGGCGGGAGAAAGTATATTCACTGGATAGCCTTGGTGGTAGTTTTAAGTCGTCCTTATAGGACAACAAAAGGGTTGGGTGGGAAAGTAGCTGGTAAATCTTCACTACTTCGTCGGTTTTCCTGATAATTTTGCCTAACTGCGAACTACTGTTTTTAAAGTGTTGTAACATTTACCGGGAAAAATCAAAATTTTGAATGCACCAAAATTGTATTTAGTTTTTATGGTCGGTTTAAGCTACAAACATTTTTTCGTAGTTAGGTATAATTGGGCTCACCCAACCGTTTCGCGAACGGGTTCAAACTTCGAACCTGTTCGGGGTGTGATTTTGTAGAGCCAAAACTAAACCGGAACGAAATGAATTATCCCGAACCCAAACCGTAGCCGAACCGGTATACACACACACACACACACACACACACACCTACATATATATATATATATATATATATAGATATATCTCTATATATATATATATATATATATTCTATAGATACTATATATATATAGATATATTATATATATATATATATATATATGTATATATATATATAACATACCAGATATATATAGCTGGATGATTGAGATATCGGCGGTGCATCGTGACAGCACGGCGTCATTTGAAAGTTATAAAGAAGCCCTCTTTACTGTTTTCAAAACAGGTCTGATGTATGCTAATAACTTAGCGTCTCGTTTGTCGAGCTCTGTAAGCTTTCTTGCTGTGTGAAAGAACAAATCATCTGTAGTCCTACTAGCACACAAGGGGACATCTAACCAATAGCAGCAAAGCTGGGAAAAGCAATGCAAGTAACTTCAAGCTCCTAACAAAACCAGTAAACACGACATATGTATATTAATATATAGATTAGTATATATAATATATATATATATATATATATAATATATATATATATATTGCTTTCCCAGCTGTGGCTGCTATTGGTTTAGATGCCCCCTTGTGGCTAGTAGACTACAGATGATTTTTTCTTTCACACAGCAAGAAAGCTTACAGAGCTCGACAAACGAGACGCTAAGTTATTAGCATACTATCAGACCTGTTTAGAACACAGTAAAGAGGGCTTCTTTTAAACTTTCAAATGATGCCGTGCTGTCACGATGCACTCGGCGATATCTCAATCATCCATACTGTACCGCAGCCATGCCTGACGTGTTATGAGCGGTGGTCAACATATTACGCAGCCACAAAGTTCTATTTAACGCTGTGGCTGCTCACAACTTGAAAGTGTGATGGTAAAAGGCTGCGTCCCCGTGCCTGGATCGCAGTGGGATTATAGGTGAGGTGGGAAAAATGAAATCTAGAGTGCGGTGCTTGTGCTAAAAGAAACACGAAAGTGCACTGCCAACGTCTGGAAAAACGCATTCTACGGGCACTCAGAAACTCATGTTTCCGGCGCATTCAGTGAGCTTTGGGTCTTTAGAGCGACCAAATTTTAGAGGCACGCCCTGCTGATTTTCCCTGCCAATGCCCTTACACCGGCTTTATCCACACGCTGTAAAGAGCGCAGGACACACATCTTATTTTAGGGTCGAAGCGTCTTAGGGGCTCGGGCTGTCGGCGTCTCCTGTCATCGTCGCCGTCGTTTCATGCAGTCATGGTACTAAAACACAGGGACACCCGTTTCCAAACGACTCGCGCTAGAACATTTCAGGTCCGTGGGCAAAAACGCGCACTAAAATAACAAACCGGGGCACTAGTTCTCCAACGCCTCGCACTAGAACGCTCCCTGATTCAAAGACACGAGACTTTTACAGAATAACTGTATACGTCTACCCCCCAACGGTTTCATCTCCGAGGTCAAAAACGCGGAGGCGTCAAGAGTACACTCATAAACTGAAATGCTCCGCTTGTCCCCGGGCTTCACGTAAGCGGAGATGGCCCAGATTTTTACTTTAAGAAGAGTCTCACTGCCAAAAGATGTAATCATAACCCAGGAGCCTCAATGTGCTATTAAACGTGAATGTGTCCATTCAGAAGTTGATTCTCAAGCAGCCTGCAGAACCTTTTAGCCGGAAGGGTGGCCCGCTCAACTTTAAAACTACTGTCTTTGCATCAACCCTGCCGGAAAGTCACCCTCGTTTGGACTCCTGGCCATTCCTCACTGACGGGCAATAACTTTGCTCACCAGCAAGCCTGCGCCCTGTCCCTCCAGGCTACTGAGGATACCGAACCGTCCGTCCTCTACTGACTTTTCAAGATATCACTCAATATTACCGGTTCGCACGACAGCACTTCCCTCCTCCGCATCCTAAACTCTCAAAAGAAGAAGAATCCCTACTTCGCCGACTGCAGAGCAATACCTTCCCTCACCCAGTCCGCCTGCATCGCATGTTTCCCACGCAATTCCCAGCAACATGCAAGTTCTGCTTACAACCCGGTACTATTCCCCACATTAGATTAGAGTGCAAGCACAACCCCAACCTCCCCCCGCTTCCATCCCCCCTTCCCACCCCCGAGCTGTGGGAGAACCTGGTGACCAGCAGCGATCTGGACGTCCAGACGCGTTTGCCTCCAGCGAGGCCTGCCGGCTCAATCGCAATGGAGTCCTGGAATAAGGAACCACTCCCACTTCACCGGCTCAATAAAATGTTTTCTCAGCTCACCTCATTCAGAAGATAACGTGACCGCAAGCATACAGAACATAAGTTTAAATATACACGGGAACGATGCGCGATGTGTGAACCGGTTTTATTAGTGGTTGTGTTAATTCATATGTGCCTAAATAAATTATCAGCTGATAATACATATTAGATTCGGGGGTCGTGCAGCGTAATCGTAAAATATGAACCATTTATATAGCTGGCATTCAGTAGACCAGTTGTATGCCTAAACACGTTGTATCATTAGGTAATTTATGAAGGTCTGACACAATTGCCTCCATGTGTTATGAGGAGGTGAGGTTTCAGGATCTTCCGAAACCTTCTACCTCTGTGAGCCTCAATATACACAGGGCGAAAGCCTGGTCACACTTGGGAGGCGAAACATTTGGTATATCATAGCATTTCAGGTTTTGTGTGGAAATAATCAACGTGCATTCACACACTACACCACTGTTAAAAATGGTGTGCAGGGAGGTTTACCAAATTCCCTGCGTCAGTTGCAAGGCTTTGTTACCACATGTTTGCACCCACAATAGTTGCACTGATAACTTTTCAAACAGAAATTAATCGAGGTTTTTTTGCATTGCAGCTGCATTAGAAGTGATCTTACACTTGCTGCATTTTCCGCTGCTTGCTATAAAAAAATCCTCTAGTAAACACCAATTTTTGGAAACACCGAAAATAAACATCTGAGTATCTACGCACTATTTATATCACGACCCCCCGGAAGTTTGGCTGTCACCTGCCAGCGGTATGCCCGGGTTCCTGATCTTCTATGTTCCGCCTTCTTACCTTAGGTTGGCCGGATCAACAGGCTCGATAGAAGAAACCTCTGCCTTCACGCAACCTCCCAACCACAATTTACACGATGGTAATCGCCTCGTCCCAGTATGCAGATGATCTCCCCTGCAAGCTTGACCATTAGAAAACGCTAAAAAATATGCTTCTTTATGTCACGCCATCATCTCCGAACTACTTGCTGGCTACCGCATGTTGAGTAGTTCACCGTGGAACGTGTGCCCTGAATTTGATTGTCAAGATTAGCCTCTTACCTTGTGGAGGCGCAAGGGTCAGCAACTAGCTAAGGCGTTGTTGTACGGCTTTCGTATTCGATGTCCGGCCGAATGGGATGTTTCTTCATGCCTACGCAAAACGAGAATGTCCATGAGTATGACATCTCAGCGGGCGATAAAGATCGTTATGGGGTGTAAATTAACTCATACTCTTACACAACAGCTCAAAGCATAGGCCAGGTGTGCAGTCCCAGCGTAAAAAGAAAAGTTTGCTTAGGGAAGTCGGCGTCTCATAGGTTTGGATCACCGAACAAGAAGAAATTTGTCAGAAATTCAGAAATTCAAAATTTCAGAAATTAGCGATAATGAAATACTACCAGGCAATAATCTTCACGATATCTATAGAAACGACCGCATCGATAGGCGTGGTGGCGGCGTACTTATTGCTATTAAAAAAAACACTCCAGTCTTATTGTATCGATTCTATATCTTCTCTTGAGATTGTTTGGGCTGCTTTCCCTATGTTATCAAGTGCGGCACTTATTGGCGCATGTTGCCGGGCGCCAGATTCTAACAATTCCTTTCTGAATTACTTTCGGGAAAGCGTTTCTAATGCCCTCCATCTCTGTGCCTGCAACCATGTTTATCTTCTTGGCGATTTCAACTTTCCGTTTATCGATTGGGAACATATGTCATCTTCATGTCACGCGTCACAGGACTAACCAATTTAACATTAGATTTCAACTTCTTCCAAATTATAAAAGAACCCACCCGTGCTTCCACTATCTTTAGACTTGGTTTTCACAAACGCTCCTGAGACAGTAATATCACTTTCAAATGTGGATGGCTTTAGTGACCATAATCTTCTTCAATTAACTCTTGGCATCGCAAAGCCTGTGCCTGGCACAACAACAAAACAAATTCGCGATAACAACAGAGCAAATTACGATGGGATGAGCTCTAAACGAGAACGATTTTTTACCAGGTGTTACTACCCTCTTCCAATTTTCTATCCGCGCACGAAAACTGAGAACTCTACAGGGACAAATTATCAGAGCTAGTAGATAGGTACGTCTGCTTGTGTTCATAACTAACGATAATTCCAGTCCATGGTTCACACAGTCTCTTCGAAAACTAAGAAACCGAAAGAAGCGTTCGTACAAAAGGGCTAAACGCGTGTGAACTTCTGAGGCATGCAGGCATACAAGGATTGTTTGAATAGTTACTGCTCGGCAATATCTTTAGCAAAAAATAAATACTACTCGCAAGACCTACCATCCCTGCTAAATTCGAACAGCAAAAAATTTTGGCGAACCATATCTCCGGCCAGAGAAGCTAACACAATAACGTTACGTGGTACAGATAACATACCCATCCTTCGCGCCGATTGCCCAACACTATTCAACACGTTTTTTTTCATCTGTTTCCACTCAGGAGGACTATTCCAATGTTCCAACCTTTTCCGAACTTGACACCGCATGTATGGAACCCATTACTATCACTGTTGAAGGCATTGAATCACTCATTAGGAACCCCAAAATATTACATCAGCCGTATCGATAACATTAATTCGAAGATATTGAAGAACACCCTCGCTATATCAAGCCAGATCTTATGCCATATATTTCAGCAATCCCTAACATCTGGAAAGTTACCTACCGACTGGTTGTTAGGAAAAATAATAGCAATTCACGAAACTGGAGTATTCACTTGCCTGACAACTATAGACCCATATCCTTAAACCTGCATATGCTGCAAAATGCTAGAGCACATTATCAGTTTTAACGAGTACAATCACCTCGCGACACACAATTTCTTTTTTACTAATCAACATCGATTTCGAAAGAGATTTTCCTGTGACACACAATTGTTTGAACTAACGACTGACTTGCACTCTAACATGGACCGCAACCTTCCAACCGACTGTATCTTTCTTGACTTTTCCAAAGCTTTTACCGCATGTCCCACTGCCGCCTAATCTCTAAATTAGCTGATCTACGACTTGACTCCTTAACATTATCCTGGAATCGAAATTTCCTTTCTTTTCGGCAACAGTTCACAGTTGTTAACAATTTCTCTTCCCCACTTTCTTCTGTTAGTTCCGGTGTGCCGCAAGGCAGAGTCCTTGGGCCCTTACTCTTCTTAATCTACATTACAGACTTACCGACCCATATAACTTCCTGCATGTGTCTTTTGCAGATGACTGTATTATCTACCGTCCCATTTATACTACTGATGATCACTTAGCACTTCAAGCAGATCTTAACCTTCTTTATATTTGGTGCAACAAATGGCTCATAACATTAAACATTACCAAGTGTGAGGTAATGTGCTTCAGCCGTAAACCTGTAAATCAGGAATTGCCGTATCACTTAAATAACACTGTGCTTTCCCATACTTCTTCGTACAAGTACGTTGGTGTTCTTCTCACAGCCGATCTGTCATGGGTCCCTCATTTTGCGTCTTTATGCGCCAAAGCATCACGTTCGCTGGGTTATCTACGTCGCAGCTTGCGGAATTCACCTGCTAACAATCGTAAACTCGCCTTTCAAACATCCATCCTGCCACAATTAGAATTCGCCTCGCCAATTCGGTCTCCTCACCAGAATTACGTAATAAATATGATAGAAATGATACAGAATGAAGCAGCCCGGTTCATATCACGTAACTACAATATCAACTCCAGCATAACACAAATAAAACTAGACCTGCAACTGCCGCCATTAGCTATCCGCCGTAATATTGCTGCTTGTGCCTTTTCCACAAATATATTTTCACCCATAAACGAACCCGGCTACCACTTCAAATACCTCATCCTTTTTCACGCAGATTGCATAACCAGTCCAGTTTCATGCGCATATACGGTAAAACCAATGCATTTAATACATCCGCACTGCCTCGTGTCATTCCCCTTTGTAATGATCTGCCTGATAACATTGCCACCATATCTAACCCCGAAGCATTTCGCCGTCAGCTACTCGTGCTTTACAGTATTTTATGCTGTTAAAAAATTTTTGTGTAACGCTTATTACCAGGGTTTGCGTCTATGTTGTGTTTTTTTTCTCACACAAATTGTGTGCTTTTCCTCTCCGTCAACGGCCACAAGTGTTCATGTACGGTCAAAAACTGGTGACTTTGTACTTTGAAATATGTATAATGTGTTTACATTTTGTAACAATGTTCCTGTCTTCAATTTATGCTTTGTATTGTTATTACGTTTTCAAATGCCCCCCTTACATTATGCCCTCCAATGGGGCCTGTGAGGTTTCTATAAATAATTAAATAAATAAATAAATAAATAAATAAAATAATAATACCGAAGCTGTTAATTTCTTGTTTACTGGCAGAAGAAATACAACGAACATACACTTAGAAATTATTCTAGCAGTTGTTCTTTCGGCAGCGCTTAAGTTCAACTGCACGCTCAGCATGAAGAAACCAAAAAATTACACCGGGCAAGCCAGAACTAATGCACCATTTGACTCGAATATTGCATATATTTAATATCATTTGCTTCCATTTGATTCTCTTTGCCTTCCCGCTTTTCTGATGGAGGCGAAAAGCGAAAATGCCCGTGTGTCGAGACTTCGGCGCACGATAAAGATCCCAGAGGCCAGGTGAACAAAATTAGTCTGGAGCCTTCCACTAAGGCTGGACTCATATCACTGGTCTAGCTTCGGCGCCCTCGGCCCAGCAATCAAACAATCTATCTCCTTAGCTACATTGGTATTTGTATACATTTCAATTTTGTTTTTGTTAATGCTCAATAGCTTTGTTGATTTCTTTTCCGACACTTGTTCCGCTGCATTCCGTTCCCGTAAGCGTCCAAGGGCTATCGGAATGGATTCATTCAAAATAGGCCCAGTGAACAGCTTCTTTGTGTATTATTTAAATAAAACCGTCGGAGCAGCGCTTACCATCATATTTACCACCGAAATAACGCCAGGAAGTCATAGCCAAAAGCGCCACTGTCAGAAACACTCTTTCACGTATGAAGAGAGAGAGAGAGAGAGAGAGAGAGAGAGAGAGAGAGAGAGAGAGAGAGAGAGAGAGAGAGAGAGAGAGAGAGAGAGAGTTTTAAAGAACATCGCAGCGGTTAAAGCTTGCTAGTCCACACTGAGGTGAATGTAGTGAGGCCGGAAAACAAAAAAAAAAGCAGGAGAGAGGGGTAAAAAACAATAAATACAGCGGATGTTGAAAAAGACTACAAAACAGGGGGCGGAGACAATAATATTTTTGTCAAGAGAGAAATTTTAGATTACCCGAATGTAAGAGGACCTCGTTGTAAGCGGAGTCGTAGTTGGGACTCCGCGTCGGAGCTGAGCAGCATTGCCTCCCGCTGCTCCAAATTATTTATTATAAATCTCAGTGATGAGGTGTTCTACGAATGGAGTGCTGTGGGCCGGCCCAAATAATACGACAGAGGTTAGCTTTCATGCGCACCACTAACAGGGATATTTTTAAAAGTCGGGATTCAGGCGGTTGTTGTCGGTTGGGTTGGGGAATGTGTTAGACTGTGACAGCCACCATGCCACAGATTGGCACAGATTTACACGTAGCGATTTGGCGCCGGGTATTTTAGGCGGCCTAAAAGGGAGTGATGGGTTATTTCCTCATATGTGACTACAATGTCCCTGCCCCCCGGTTTGAGCACACGCTCCAAAGAGTCGAGGTGGTCCCGGCAGCTAAGACCTCGGCCCGCCTCATGAGCGAGCTCGTTTCCCGGCAGAGATAGTTGCATAAATTTTGTTTCTCTTTCATGTGTCGTTTTCCGCCATCGTTTCAGGCCGCATTATATACTCTCGTGTCTGTTGATAGAGCCCTCCCTTTCATTTTTATTTTTGGTCTCCTCGGTTATGCCTCTGTTAGCTAGTCGCCCATTAGGACGGCCATCACTTGCAACTGCAGTGCAGTGATCCCGCTCTCCAAGCACCTCCACTTTCTCGTCCAGAGAGATGTTCCTTCGGTGCGAAAGCTGGTCTCGCGACGTGCCGTGGTAGGAATGAGTCGTGGGCACACGAGAAAAAGAGCGAGAGAAAAAAGCAACGGCTCGAGCAAAAAAGACGAGCGCCCTTCCAGCGGGAGCGCTATTCCTAGCTCTGTCGCGGGCGGGATCGGAGCTGCCGGCTCGGGGCCCGTTTGAGAGTCGGCGGTGGCCGGTCTCATTCAGCGAAGCCGGCGCTTCCAAAAACACACACCGGGCCCCTACTCGACAAGCTAGCTCGCAGCGCGAGAGATACGCCCTTATAACGGGCTCGCATTGCTGCGGCTGTAACGTGACCTTCTACGGCGATGCTTTCTTCTACCTAAAAGTAATCGCGAGGAACCGCGAAGCGTCCTTTTTTTGTGGCAGAGCTTTCGCATTCCGATTCGCTAGGTGCACAAAAACCTCCACGGCAGGTTCTTAGTAGTCCTATAACACTCACTTATTGACTTATTTCTCAGTGTCACAGGTGACAGATACGGTAAACACTGAAGGTGAAGCGGGACACGGGAAGAGTTTAGAGTTTGCCTGCCTGGTGCACCGAACACGGGGCCGAATGGGTCGTGGTGGAAGCCAAGGACCAATTATTTTCGAGACAAACTTAGACACGCTCGTGTTAGAAAGTTTAGCTTAATAGCATCAAGAGCTTCAGCCATTAAACTTCGCTTATAACGTGCCACGATGGAGAAGGCAAACGATAAAATAAATGGAAACGCAGCAGGAAGAGAGACAAAACTTTATTCGACTGAAGAGCTGGTAGGTGGGCGGGGTCCTTATTCCAGGACTCCGTCGTTTATACCCGCCGTCTTAGCCCTTTCGGTCAGCCATAACTGCCTATTCCGCTCAGGGAGCTTAACCAGTGTGGTTTACCAGTGGGTTTTAAATGCCCGCACTTGAGAGGGGGACAGAGGAGGTTAAAGAAAGAGAGAACGAAAAACCAGGTTTAATGCAGAACTAAAGTAAAGCAGTCGTGCTCTTTGCATCCTGTTCTGGCCAGGAGTGTATGTGAACCCTTCAAGTTGTGGGGCGTGTGGAGTGGTTGCAACGTCTCCAAATATTACGCAGTACTCCGCTTGAATATCTTCGTCGTATACAAACTCGGCAAAAGATTTTCATGGCAGAGAGAGCATGGCTGTGTCCCACGTGATGGGGAATAGCCAGTCGAAGCCCGCCGTCGAATGGATGTGTTCGGGGAGCTTTTGGCGCGTGCGGGAGCGGGCGTAACAGCGACACTGCCAGACCCAATGAGCGGCAGCCGCAGGCATGCGCCACCGCAGACAGACTCTTTCAGCGGTGTCGTCTTCGTAAAACTCCCGGCTGAGTGCAACGGAACAGGCGGTGTCTGGAGCAATACGGTGAAACAGGGTCCCTGTGCACCTCGGTAAAATCTCCCGTATAGGAGCAGTGAAGCGCTTGTGCTGGTACTTCTGGCCTTCCGTTTCTCATGAAAGTTTCAGAGTACCTGCAGTTGTTTGTGTTTTTTATCGGTTCAAGACGAAGGGGGAATGGAGGGATCCACTGCGAATATTATGTACTGTCAGGTTCAGAGACAATAATAAATACAAGTATAAACCGTAAACGAGACTACTTTAATAATACCCGAAACGACTGCAAACTAACAATTGGGTAAATGCAGTGAAGATGTAAAGAGAACGGTAGCAAGAGTTCAGATAAGAGGGAAAAAGCTCAGTCGAGGAGTGAAGGAAAAGGACACACACTACGTGGTTTTGAGTTAAGGGCGTGGGCACGTCTGGTCCCTGGATCACACGTCTGGTAGCTTGGAGGTCTCGTAGCCCGTGGTAGGGCAGCGCGCTCCGTGTTCCCATCAGCGCCATGGGGAACGCAGCTCTATGGAAGAGCCGCTGTTTTTCACCGATGCCCGGCGAGACGACTCCCTTGCGGAGGAGATGTCCTGGAGGTTGCGCTTGTGGAGGACGTCAAGGGGCACAGCACACGTCCGGTCGCCCGACCGCCGTGCATACCGGTCACGCTCGACCCTCCCTCGGTGTTCCTTTACGGGCCAGGTGAACGACCTTGGCGCCGCAATTTCCCATTTCGTGTTCCAGTAAGTGAAAAGTGTGGTAGTTATCATGAGTATTCTACATCGTTGTCGTCGAAAACTAATCTTTAGGGTTTCTCGTTGTGGTGGTGCTTTTTTCTCATGCGATTTCTTCGCATCACAGTACCCACCCACAGAGTACACCTGCATACAACGCATGGCGGTGAGGGGAATATGGGTAGAGAGGAAAGAATATAATAGGAACGAGCATGCAAAGGAGGTAGAAAGTCTGTAGCGCCGCGGTAGCAGTATTAATCAAGAGTACTGTCACCTGCGCTGCGTTGTTATTTACTTCGGGCAGCAAAGATGTCAATTCATTCGGCGCGTTTCTTTCCATAACCGCAGCTTGCGCTTCGCAACAAGCCATCTGATCGCCTTGAATTCCGCATTTGGGCGGTACCCCAGGAATCGTCACGGTCACGTTAATGTGAGGTTCTAAATTCTGAGAAGTTGCCAGGAAGTTGTTTAGGGCTCTCGGGTATGAGGATTCGGCCTCGCTTACTCGTCAGCAGATGTTTGCGCGAGCCGGGTCGGTAAAGACCAAGAGTTCTTTCTGCAGCAGGTTCCTCTCCGCAAAAGTCGGTCAGACCTAACGGGAGGTAAACAGAATATCCGTCATCTCAGAGTGCGTAGTCTTGACGTGTGCGCTGCTCGAAAGAAGAGTCGTCTTAGTGAAGCAATAGGTGGTGTCAACCCAGACCGTCCGCTGGAACGTGACATAAGGAGACGTCCCTTCTCCTTCCTCCCCTTTCGATATCCCATTTTGCCTTCAGCAAGCTTTCCGGAATGTAGATATAAATGGTTGTATATGTTAGTGGCGACTGTTCACGAAACTACATCGTTACACCTCGGCAACGCCTTCGCGTATTTCTGAATTGCATGGTTGTGGTCCCATTTCCGGGAGACTAGCTTGCGATCGGTCAGTACAGATTTCGCTGCCAATGGAGTGAGTGCAGACGCTAGGCTAACAGGCATATTTGGTAGTGTTCCTAAGGCAATCCAACATGAAAGGTCCGGATGATGGGCCCCCGAGGCAGTCCCGCTGTCCTCACAGCACTTGCTTCTCGAAGTCTGAAAGTAAATTCATGACAGGACGCACACAAAGATCCCATAAGAGGTGCATCTTGACAGCCCGGTACAATGTGCTGGTATGAATGGCCAACTATGTACCGGCAACAACGCTTAATTTTGTGTGTGTTGTCGTTTCCCCTGCAAAAGTACATGTTATGTGTAGCCATAAGGATCTAGAAAAGGCTGAAAATTGTATGTCGAAACCACAAGGTTTACCCACCTGCTTTAGACAGAACCAATCGGCTGTTGACATCATTGCCATCCTGTCATCTGTAGAAGATATAAATTCTGGACACATACCAACTGCAGTGTTTTTACACATGAAGGCAGCATTTGACTGTTTATCCAATGTAATCATAGCATGATTTATTGAACTTGGCTTAGGCGGGACGTTATATGCATGGATTTCAAACTACCTTGAAGAATGGAAACTTTTCATGTGCACAGCCAAAGGCCCAACACCGCGGTACGAAGTATAGAAAGAAGTCCCTCAAAGAGCTGTCTTGAGACCGTTGCTGTTTAGCCTTACGATAATTTACCTAAAGCGCCTTCTCTCAAGATCTCTTTATAGTGGAACCACCTTTATTAGTGAGGTGCGCCCAGGGGGACACAAGATCGCATAATTAACTAAGATTGAATAATTAACTTTTTTTATAAGCAGGCATGTTTGTGTTATAGATTGTTTCCCGAGTTTCACCACCTAGCGCATTACGAGATAGTGCGAAGATTGCCGGTTATTACGCGCCCACCGGCGGCTCCTCCCCTTTGGGTTTCTAAAGCGGTTCCAGAGTTTCTTAATTAGGAGGTAGCGTCTATGCGGCTTATTGATGTCGGTTTCATCATTGGCCTTGGATTAATTACCGCAATTTAAACTAAGATTGAATAATTAACTTTTTATGGCTGCAGTAAGCAGGCATGTTTGTATTGAAAAGTTATACGCAATTGTCTTCTACGCAGTTTCATCTGGCAGAATTCAGTCTAGCGCATCCGTACTCCGAGATATCGAACTGCGAAGTTTAATGCCTTGAAGAAAGCGCATCCCCCAAACCGTTCGCATTATTGAACCCCCACGCATGCAAATAGAGGCGCAGTTTCCTCTCGAAGACTCTGGATTTCGGCTTGTAGCAAAGCTCTAGTGAAGAAAGCTCCCCTTTGTCTTCCCATGAACCCCCATCTGTACAAGGCGCAGTTTCCTCTTTCTAAAGAACGTTCCGAGTACTGTAAATTGCGATAACGCCAGCCAAGACTGGAAGGGTGCCAGTTATCAGTTTGCCTATGCCTCCACCCCATTGTCAAACTAAAGACGGTACACAGCAGGCACGTCACAAAAGGGAGGAGCTTTGCGCTGGTCTTCACTGTCTTGCATGCGTAATCATGCGAACGGCAATTAAACTTCGCAGTTCGATATCCTCAGAGTACGGATGGGCTAGAAGAATTCTGCTAAATGAAACTGCGTGTAACACGATTGCGTCCAACTTTTCAATGCAACGATTCCTGCTTACTGCAGCCACTAAAAAGTTAATTATTCAATTTTAGTTAATTAAGCCACCGACATGCATAATTACCTCCTAATTCTGTGTCCCCCTCGGCGCCAAACGTTACTGTAGAGGTGGTTTTCGCGTAAATCCTAAGTGCCTAATTTTAAAATACCTGTCGACTAAACTTTGATCACCCTGTATAAAGCGTACGGGCATAAAACATAAAACAAGACTGCTTGGCGTTCCTCTCACAGCCTCATACCCGGCGCGCAATGCAGAGAGATGAGCCTTGTAAGTCGACCTGGTAGGCATCTCCAAGTAATATGGCGCGAACCTGTAGACCGTCTGTCTGTATGTTGCCTGCAGCGGGCTCCGAGGCGCCAGGAACGGCATCGGCATGTATTGCTCAAATGTTGACGAGGCCGATGCTCTCCGCTGACCTGCTGCCCTCTTTACACCATGAGATAAAATGCAATGGAAACCAAGGCAGCAGAGAGACAATTGTGGGTGAGGACCCCGTGTGTCCGGCACCAGACAAAAACATGGAAAAAGCAAGCTTATGTGTTACTGAGCTTGCCAGTTCTTCGCTCTGCTACGGTTATGGGCAGCTGAGATATACTATTCGGTTACGTTATATATTATATACGACAATGCAGAAGACACAGCTTCCAAAGGGCGCTTGTTGCTAACAGTTCAACGTCCGGCAGCACCCTTGCTTTCGAGTGAATTGACTGCTCTTAGCAGTTCGACACGCTGATCTGCTTCGATCCGAGTGTGCGACCCTCTCCTCCAATTGTGCCAAACTTGTCCGTGGTTTGGTTGCTGTCTTTCTGTCAGAGGTCGGCGGATTCACTCATAAGTCCACTCACTCAGACCCATTTGGACTCAGACTCATGCGTGAGTTTGAATCTGAGTGAGCGCTAGGCTAGTGTGGCATGGTGAGTTTGAGCTTGAGTGAGGTTGAACCCGACTGAGTTTGAGTACGCCTGGGACCGAGTGAGTTTTGAGTCCATTTTGAGTTTGAGTAAATTTTGAGTTCTGAGTACCTCTTGAGTTTTGAGGACATTTTGAGTGTGAGTACATTTTGAGTTCTGAGTGCATTTTGAGTTTGAATACATGTTCAGTACTGGGTAGATTTTGAGTTTGAGTATATTTTGAGTACTGAGTACATTTTGGGTTCTGAGTACATTTTGAGTTCTGAGTACATTTATAGTTTTGAGTACATTTTGAGTTCTGAGTACATATGAGTTTTGAGTCCATTTTGAGTTCTGAGTACCTATGAGTGCCTAGGAGGCAGCTATGTTAGGTTATTAAGTTTCATGTGTCGCTTTGGGCTCACAATTCAGGTTACCTCCGGGTACGGCAGCATTTGCGAAGCGCATGATAGGTTGGTAGAGAGTTGGGGGGTGTCTAATTCAGCGGCTGGGCGTGTGAATGATAATCGACTGGTGAGGTCATAAAAAATGGGTATCTCACCTTTTCATCTTGATGGATCCTCTAAGAAGGTCGGAGAGGGTGGTGAGAAAGCACACGGCGGCGCTTGCTTGCTGGTTGTTCGCCTGCTTCTGTTAACGGTTTGATTTGCTAGGGTCAAAAAGGAAGAGGTGAGCGCCGGGGGGAGAACGGGGCGGCGGCTGTCCCCTCCGCTGTTTCAAATGAGTTGTCAACTGAATTGACTGGGCGACACCCGTTTAGATGCAATAATGACCGAAATATGAGTAAGATTGTGTGAAAATTCAAACTAATGTCGCTAAGGCGTGGGAGGTATCAAGTTAAAGATCCCGATTAACGGAATCATGCGAGATAAATTAAAAATTGCTTCGTGTGTATAGTCATCAGGCAGTCATAATAGGTCATAGATTGGGTTAAAATTCAAAATGATGACGCGAGGGCGTGTGGGGAATCATATTCAAGGTCTAGATGAGGGGAATCACGTGGGACAAAAATGCGTTAAGGTTATAATGACCTAGTCATGGCTAGTCATAAATTGGGTTAAAATTCAAATTCATATCGCTAGGGCGTGTGGCGTATGAAGTTAAAGGTCTCGATGAGGGGAATCACGGGGGACAAATGCAAAAATGCTTCATGTCGAAATAGTCGTGGGTCATTGAAGGGAAGGGAAATCCAGTTAAAATTCAAAATGATGCCCTAGCGTGTGCGGGGCATCAAATTGAAGGTTGCGATGAGATAAATGACATGGGATTAAAATGCGGTATGGCTATATCATGATATATTAATGGTTAGTCATTGTTTGGGTTACATTAAAATTGATGGCACTAGAGATGAGTTGGGTATCAAATTAATGGTCTCGATGAGGGAAATCACGTGGGACAAATGCACA
This sequence comes from Haemaphysalis longicornis, assembly GCA_013339765.2. Classification (NCBI taxonomy): domain Eukaryota; kingdom Metazoa; phylum Arthropoda; class Arachnida; order Ixodida; family Ixodidae; genus Haemaphysalis; species Haemaphysalis longicornis. The sequence continues at coordinate 3,813 of JABSTR010002734.1, read as the reverse complement.
AAGTCTTCCTGGGTATAGTCATGGGATAGTGATGGCGAGTCTTATATTGGGTTAAAATTCAAGGTGAGGCTGCTAAAGCATGTGGGGGGTCAAAGTGAAGGTTTCAATTAGGGGAATCACGTGGGGCATATAATAATCGTCTGCTCTTACAGTCATGGGAGTTATGCCTAGTCAAATTTGATTAAAGTTCCAAATGATCCTGCTAGGGTGTGTGGGGTATCAAATTAAATGTATCGTTGAGGGGAATCACGTGGGAGAAATATAAAATGCTTCGGTATAGTTTATGAGGATAGTCGTGGTGAGTAATAGATTGAGTGAAAATTCAAAGTGACGCCCCTAGGGCTTGTTGGGTAATCAAGCTAAAGGTCTAGATGAGGGAAATCGCGTGGAATAAATAAAGAAATGCGTCCTCCTTATCATCATCATCTACTCATGGCTGGTCACAGATTGGGTTAAAATTCAAAGTGATGCCGATAGGGCGTGTACAGGTATCAAAATATTTGTGTAAAGGAAGGATAAATGCGACTGCAACCATTCGGAAATCATGCCACTGAATAATGACCAGTTAAGTAAGAAAGTCTTATTCGGTGCCCCATAGATATAATTGTGCTCCTGAATTTTTGGCACGCCATCTTGACAGTGTGGTTGGTTCTACACATTGCAGCACTCAACATCCGTCAACAAGCCTGCGTTCCCATGGAACAGATTAGAAACTATTGGGCTGATATGCCTCCTACGTACACTCAGAAGTAAGTGGGTTGGCGCAATCAGCGAATGCCTCCGATTCCGTGCGCCATAGTGCAAATTTGCAAGCATGGCTTTCTGCTGTCGGTGCGCGAGCGTGTTGACATTTAATGCGCGCTCCGATACCTCATACTGAGTTAGTTGTTAAACCAGGCACTTAAATACTCCTTTAACTGTGCGGGTCGTAGACGTGCATGCTCATAAAAGTAAAATATTTGCCACCACATAACACTATTTCCTGCTACCATACAAGGGGAACTTATTTGCATACACCAAAGTACCACGGCCGTTTGCTTTCTTAAAGGAACTTTAGTGTTCCAGCGGCGGGTGGGAACCGCGAACAGCTATTTCCTGACACGACCGGACATTCCCCGCCACTGCGACGCTTTTATTTCGCTTTCGGCTCAACTTTGTAGCATACTCAAGCTGCAGCATATATGTGTCGGATGATTTTTGTCGTCGGCTTCCTGTGGATGAGATGAATAGAAGATACCTCCAGAGAACAAAAACGTGCAATAGGGATTGAACATGAGGGTGAATAAACCGTGCTTCCAGAAGAAGCGTACGACCGTATACGTATTCTAGCAAATTTGCTTGGTTCGAAGTCTTTCCGATTCATCCCGACGACCAATTCTTGGCGGCACTCAACTGGCGCAGGAAATTTGTGCAATGAATAGATTCCGCACATGCAGACACTTCTTTTGTCATGGTCCACTTCACACATTTCTTGCATGAGCACTTTGCCCTCACCCTGATTGTTTGTGCAGCCAACAACGGCGTAATCACTCCGGGCGAGTAGCTTCTGTACATCGCCAAGCAAAGGCAATGATGGAAACCTGCCCACAATTAAGAAAATAAACATCCATTGGGGATGAAAATTTGGGCGTTCTGCTGGCAGGGCGAAACGTAGCCGCACAGGCAACCCCCGTAAGGACAAAGCGAGTGTGGGGTGGCCCGCAGCCTTAGCGGGTTGGGGACGGAGTTTATGAGCAAACCTGACAGCTCTCAGACGCTTTGAATGTTCTCTTAAAGCACTGTTGAACTTGTCGCTGCTGACGTACCGAATAAATGACTTACCGATTTTCGATGCCGCCTGGACGTCTGATATCCACGCGCGGCACGGAGCAACAGCGTGGGACTGCGACGTCGTCTGCTCGCCCCGCAGTCCCCAAGAAATGCCCGCCAGGTGGTGCCTCGATCGTTAGAAAATGGCCGACCCGGCAAAATTCTGGTCTATACAAGTTATAGAAGCGCGGTACAGTGAGCAGTGGGTGGCTGCGGATGTTGACCCTTCCCGACATTTAAAAAAAGTTTCCCCGATCTCCATCTCCATCTTGCCCCTGTGGCTGTTCACCAGCGTTGTTTTGGTGGCTACGCGGGCTTTTTTCAGACATTGCGAGCCGCAGGGTGTCGACCAAGCCACGTTTTAAAGATGGCCTGGTCAAATGCCGCAAGCACGATTGATCCCTCTGAAGCACCAGATGAGGGTTTTTGAATATTGTAAGGGCCTTGGGTACTTGGTGAAGTAGGACGTTTATTCTACGACACAGCCGTCTCCGAACACCGGTCCAGGAACCAACGATGATGATGATCAGTCCAGAAGAAGACTAAGTGTTCCGCGGAGTGTTTGACGATGGGGATAATGTGGAAGTCAAATAAATGAATTTCCACGCTTCGGAAATTGGCGCCTACAATACTGCCGTACTTCAAAGCTGAACTCGCCATTTCTAAATAGCATGTGTTTGCTTTAGCGACACGCGAATCCCGACAGGGAAACCAATAATTGTACAGCTCCGATGAGCTTACGACACAACTCCGAATTTTCGCTTATGAAGTGACTGCACATAATGATCTTACGATGCGGCCATTGCCTCGTTTAAATTTTCTCCCTTAAACGTAGCCTCACAGGCAACCCCCGTCAGGACAAAGCACGTGTGGGGTGGCCCGCCGCCTTATCGAGTTGGGGACGGAATTTATGAGCAAATCTGACAGCACTCAGACGCTTTTAACGTTCTCTTTAAAGCACTGTTGAACTTGTCGCTGCTGACGTACCAAATGAATGACACTTACCGAATGACACTTACCTTTGAGACCACAATTTTTTTTGTGCTTCCATTCCAGCATCTGCGATGAATTTGTGCAGTTTAATCCTAACTAGTACAGATCAGCGGGATGCCCTTTTGATCTGCTGCACATGCTTTTGAACAATGAACTATATTGACATCATGTACATAGTACACAATGCCGGAGGCCGGCAGAAAAAGTCATCTCAAGGACATCTTGACGGAGCGGCGGGCCCCCGCTTTGGCACCAGCGTACAACAGTGTTCTGCAGCACATAAAAAATAATAAGCCGCGTAGAATAATGGCATCCCTTGCGCCATTAAAAGAATGTAAAAAAAAATATAGACAACGACAACAACAACAAGAATGAAAAGAAAATATAAAGAAAAATATATACTGAACAGATAAATCACTCAATACAGGACCCGAAGAAAAATTGTGAGCCCAACATAAATAGCCATAGATGCCTTGCGTACAAACCATACACAAAAAAATGTACACCGACGGATGCACTAAATCACTCAATACATATAGATTACTTTCATAATACATGCATACAGAGTTACATTACTCTATAATATATAAAGGTGTCCCAGATATTATGCACCAAGATTTTAAAAAAGAGTAATGGCGTAAGTCGACGAAGACCTAGTGCATAATGTTTGCAGCACTGTGGAGAAGCGGGCAGAATTTTTTTCGTTAATGAGGCTTAACTAATATTTGCATTTAATGATCTAACTTGAGAAGTACTGTCCTAATCGCTAAACTGTCAATGAGGCACTTGTAGGTACCCACGAGGGGCGTCTAACTGCGGTATTTTCTGCGACGAGCTAATTGCGTACTCATTCATTCTGAATGATAAGAAAACCCGGAAATAAGAAAAATACCACGGGACGGCGCTTCCGCGCGCATTGTAAAGCAGCGCCCCAAGTAAGCTGATTGAAAGCAACTGCTTCGCCTGTCGCCCGCCTGAAGAGACAGCGCATCACCCTGATAATGCATGCAT
>JABSTR010002733.1:0-31523 GCA_013339765.2 Haemaphysalis longicornis | reverse complement strand
TATAGTCAATAGACTTTCAATTGAAACACAGCGTTGAGTTTCAATTGAAACACGGTGGCCAATTTTCAACGAGAACTCAATACAAAATTTCTATTCAAAATCAATTGACTGTCAACACAAAGTACTGAGTAAAGTCAATTGACTTTCAATTCAATTTCAATAACCATTTTTGTAAGGGATATGATCTCCTGTCGGCACGTGCTCTGCCAGCCTTGCTACGACCGGACCATTGCCAGCGACGGCCGCTGCTGTCTGGACGGAGTCGCCATTGAGTGCGACGACGTGGTGTGGTCGACCTTCACCACGGAGAGCCTCCTTCGCCGAAAGGTACGACAAGTGATTGGAAAGCAAGCGCACATTGGAAGAGCGTTTCTTTTGCACTTGACGGCTAAAGATATGGTGGAACCGGACATCGCAAAAAGCATTTTGCTGTTAATTATTTTTCATTGATGGGTAATTCCTTGAAAAGTATGGCCACGCTTAGAGCTGAAATTTGAACTGATGAATCATTTATCCCCCTTGTGGTGCTCCTGATTGTGTAGAAGGAATGTTTTCGCTAAAACGGACACCGGGCGTCAAAATAAGCCGGGGCACGCGAGCGCGTGCAAAATGCATTGCCGCGACATCTTACGTTGCACTTCTGGTGTCGAGGCATCGATGTGCGCGTGCGCGTCCAACCACGCTCGCTAGCCTGTCTTTTACTTCGCTTCAAACGGTAGCGCTGATCACATTCAGAGCTTGGCGCCAGGGGTCACATTCTTTGCTCAACTTGTCTTGCTCGTACACGCTTCAGCGGCCGAGGGTGAGAGTGAAGGTGCGTTGCCGCCCTGACGGCCCTAGAACTCGGCACCAGCCAGGTGTGCAGCCTGCCCTTCCTGCCTCATCCACCCACGCAGAGCTGGCTGGACTCCACTCGGCTGCAGATCTTCTTCTCAAGCAGGGCACCCAGGCCCGGGGGGCCATCATCCTGACTGACTCACGGTCTGCCCTCCTCCGTCTGCGTGCCGCCGACCAGCCAGCCAGCTCTAGCGGCTACGTTGAGCGGTCGCTGGCGGCCAAGCTTCATGCGGTGGAAGCGCAGGGGTGTCCACTGCGACTTCACTGGCTGCCATCGCACGTGAACATCACGGGCAACGAGGTTGCAGACGCCTTGGCCAAAGGTGCTGCTCGCCAGGCAGGGGTTCCAGCCTCCCGGGATGTGGTGTCATTGACGCTGCAAGGACTATCCTGGCACGAGTGGTGGAGGCCATGCATCCAGATGCCCGAGTAGTCAGTGGCCAGGCCCAACGGGTCTTGCCCAGACGCATTCGCAGAGACGCCCGGTCGCTCCTTCTTCGCCTGCGGCTCAATTGCTGCAACGTGGAGCGCGCTTGCACCACCAAGGCCACCGAGCATCCCCCACCTGCGCTGACTGCCCAGAGCCCGAGACGCTAGAGCACTTGCTGTGCTCTTGCCCGCAGCACGACACTGCAAGGGCACAACTTCGGGCCGAACTCCAGCGACTCGGTGCCCCAAGCCACAAGATAGAAGACTTCCTGTTCCCCACGGGACCGGACGCCATGCGACGGGAGGTCTCCAGCACCTATTCAACTTCCTGGTTACAACAGGACTAGCGCTGCGTTTATAGGCATCGAGTCATGGACGAAACGAACGCGATATGGACTATCTCCCACTCTCCTACCGCTCTTCTCTTCCCCCTTCTCTCTTCCTATCCTTTGAAGCCCCAATCCCCTTCCCTGGACTGGGTCGTATGAGGGTGAACTTCCCGTTGAGTTCAACAATATCCCCAGGCCTTTTCTCTCCCTCCTTTGTTAATAAATCACCACCACCACCACCCTGCTATGACAGATAACTAATCTCGCCCGTCTCGCGGTGACGAAATTGTGTCCCACATATGCCCTCCCACTTAGGTATTCTAACAGCGACGCTGTTCTTGGGCTAGGCTTGACTGCAGCCTGTCCTTGTGTCCTTTTACGCTCCCTCCGGAGTTCCAAGCAAGCTTTTTTTTACAGGTAAAGCCGACTTTATGAAGATCGGCGGAAGCTTGGGTCTTTGTAAGCTGGCCTTCCGACACTGCGTGTTGCGCAGCGAAGCATGGAAATCTACGGAGGGAGTATGATTAAAGAAAACGGCTTTAACTCATGTCTTATTAAATGTATCCAAAAAAAAGTTCTATGAAACTATGCTGATAGGACGATTATACCGCTATGCCGAGTTTCGTTTACTTGTCGTAATTAGGTAGTGAAGTTGTAAACGTTTGACAATTAGTTTCTTGTTGTCATTATAACGCAATCTACGGAGAGAGATTGCCATGTATTGGAGAAAACGGTCGTAACTGCGGCTCCGCGCTGTTTCAGTAGATATCAATCACAATCGGTGGAACGGGTTTTATTATTTTTTTCGTAAAACATGCAATTGGTTGTTAACAAACTAAAGCGAGAAATATTCTATTTTATGAAGGTGGGATGAGCATCACCTTGCACACGTTCTGAAACGATTTAAAAGGGGGACATGGGAGAAGAGTTCGGCGTGGTCGGGGTATGACCAAAAAAATTAACAAAAATCAGTGTCTTTCCACTCTGTAGAGAAGGATGACCATTAAAGCCGCGGTGCCGAGCCTCAACGTGAGCTTTGACTGGGTCCCAGTGGTGCACGAAGCAAAACACGTTTTTTTTTAATTTGCGATTCAGCATAGTTTCCTGGTTAATTGACTGAATGAACTTTTGATTAACTAGAGTTTTCTACCGGTGGACAAACATGGGGCTGTCCGTTTTCTTCCCGTAGAATCCCATATGTACTGACAGCGGACCAGAATTACACAATTTACAATTTTACTGTGAACCATGCAATTTTGAAAAATACAAAACCCGGCTTTGTGTTAGATTCGTCATAGCGGCTAATGGTCATATAATTTGTTTCGGCGGCACAGTTTCAATGAAACAAGCGTTAGAGCCACTTTATGTGATGGTATTCCCTCCGAAACTGACTTGATCCACTGTTCAACAACAGTCGATGTGGAAAGCCATCTTACAAAGATCAAGCTTACAACGATCCCCTAATGTCTGCTTCACCTCCAAACAAAAATGAATTGCTGGGAAGACATTTTAGAGAACAGCCCTTTGGCGCCCTTCTCTGAGCTCAGCCGCGTCGGCGTCGTCGTGACCGAGCGAACGATGGAAAGACCGAGGAGTGAAGGAAAGCAAAGGAGGAGAATGTAGCGAAATTGGGAGGGGAAGGTTCGCCGTGGTGGCGCGAGCCAGCGCTCTCCGAAAGTGTGCGGTGGGGAAGGGAAGGGGCATTATCCTGTGCCCGCACGAGGCGATCGACGCTTGGAGAAACGTGAGGGGGGCGTTCACGCGACAATGATGTGTGTTCGCTTAATGCTATGTTCAGACTAAATACATAACAGCCGTATCGTGCGCTATGGACGTAAAAAAACGGCGTTTTTGCAGTTTCGTTGGCTGAGACGTCGAATGACGTCATTACTTAAAGATATTACGAACAATTGAGACAACACTCTGAACCCGGCCTAAGGCTATGTTCCGACTACCGACGTAACAGCCATATCGTGAGCTATGGACGTAAAAAAACGGCGTGTCACGCAGTTCGGTTGGCTGAGACCTGAAATGACGTCATTCTTTAAAGTTATTATCACAGTTGCGGCAACAGTCTGAACCCGGCCTAAGACGCAGTTCTTGTCTACATCTTGTTTACATTCTTGTCTACATTGCTGTATTACCGGAAACGATCTGCTGGATCCTAGTCATAGACAGCTTCGCTGTAAAAAAGAATGGAGTATTTAAAATAAGATAGCAGTCCCGTTTCCATGCATAGCAGTCCCGTTTCCATGTATCCTTTGTCAGAGCAGCGCAGAGCGAGCAACGCATCTTCACTCTCGCCCTCGGCCGCTGAAGCGTGTGCGAGCAAGAGGGGTTGCCCAAAGAAAGTGGCCCCTGGCGCCAAGCGCTGAATGTGACAAGCGTGCCGTTTGAAGCGAATGAAAAGACAGGCTAGCGAGCGTGGTTTGGACGCGCATGCGCACATCGGTGTCTCGACACCTGATGTGCAACGTCAGATGTCGCGGTGATGCATTTTGCCACGCGCAACGTGCCCCGGCTTATTTTGACGCCGGGTGTACTTTAATGTCCCGAAACTTAACAGTGGTGGCTGTCCTTGTTTTGTTTTTTCTTTCAATGCAAAACACTGCTTTCACCATTTATTCGAAGTTACACGGGCAAAAGCGGCCCGTCCGACCGAATCCCTTGACCCCGTGCGCCTCTTACCGCATGTGTGATATCTTGCACCAAGCACTCATTCTTGATATCCCAAAGTGCTGTTGGGTACATAGCTTCGCCTCTCGCGCAAAGAGAATTACGTCGCTATATACTCCTAGAACGGTCCTGCACCAAGAACATAATCAGTTGAATACGCGGGGACACATTATTCCCTACTCTGGCACTCTGGAGGCACGGCTCCTGCTCTCAAGACCGAAGCGGCGCGCGTCAGCGTCCTTGTTTTCTCGCACACCCGCAATTTTTGTTTCTTTCGACAGTCGCACTCCGACTGTCTGTAACGCGCCACGGGGCGATAACGTTTGGCGATACCGTGCCCTTCGATTACATATCTGCGCCCTTGCGTACGTGCCGAATGCGCCGGCTCTTGCACACCTGTTCCCTGACAATCGCTTTGACGTTTGCTGGTTGTTACCCAACTGTATAGACAGGAAAAAAACATTGCGATGGTCGATTAGTTACGAATTGAAAACCCCTGCGGAAAGGACGCTAAATTGGCCAGTGTGGCCGTAGACTCTTCTTCTCGGCTAAAATTGTGCTACAAAGGCGTCCCCCGTGGCACGACACCGACAATTCGCCTGCCTGCGAGCAAGCAGGGACGCGCATTCGCGGCAGGTCTCTCTCGACCGCAGGCGCCACGTCTCGAGCCGGACTGGGCAGAGGAAGTTTTTGCCACGCGCAAGTGTGATTGTGTTCCCGCTTGTACAGCCTCCCAAATAGGCGACAGTACGCGCACGCACATAAAGCCCTATCCTGTGTCAGCATCGTCTGCTTCGATGTTTCATCGCGAGCGATATACGCCCTCGTATGCTATCTACATGACTTCGCTTCAAGAAACAGTGGTTATTTGAAGCACATGCTCGTCTCCAATGCTCGTTTGATGTTTCTTTTGTATGAATTGCCAGGCACGTTCAACAGGAAGGTTCACGGTACTTAGCTTCTTTTAGCGCCTATAGCAAACGGCTTTTGCCGATAAGAAAAGCACGGGGTGTATTGCTCTAAGAACAGCGTAGCAGGCGACGCTCATAGAGCAGATAGTTCTAAGCGCGTTCTGGCCCACCTACACTGGCCCGCCTAGAATTCGTACTCTCGTCTTTTTCTCCGCTGACAGCCGTGATAATGCAAAAATAGGTACAGCGCGAATCTAAGCAAGGACACAAAAAGACGACGGGACGAGCGCTGACTTCCAACTAAATTTAATACGATAACCTTGCACCTTTTTTACACTCTTCATGTCAACAACAAAACACTGTTAAAAAATCCACTAAAAAGAACAGAAAATAGACGTATAATCTCTAGTATCACACTACCATGTAAACACGCATTCACGCCCTTGGCACAATCTATACAGACACCGTATTAGGTCATACCCGAGGTACAACACGCGTTCGGAAGCAACTCTTTTTTTGTTTGACAACGCAATTTACACGCGGATTTATTTTCGTCGGCTTCAGATATTTCTCGCGTAATTTGGTTACCGATTCTTCCTATCACCTCGCACATGTCAAACTTAGCTTTGCACCCGCAAGATTTGCAATGCAAGGCCAAGAATCCATCGTTTGCATTTTTGACGTTGTTGTCGTGCTCCCTCAATCAGTCTTTGCCAATCTTCAGCTGCGCTGAACATTGTCAAGGACTGTCCTTTAAAACCTTCGATAGTTTTCCTGGAGTCCCGCTCTTCGCTACAAGCGCTTCTCAAGCGAGGAAGTAATCAAGGCCAACTGATTCAAGAAATCAACGTCATACAACCCGAGGCACTGCGCAATATTGTTGCAGTAGTTGCGAAGACACTGTGGTATAACAGGGAATGTAATGTCTGATCGGCTCGCGCACGAGGGACATTACGCGAGTTCAACAGCACTACTCCCTTTACACAAGGAAGACGTCAACGAAACACTCGCATTTCCCGGATGGGGCACGCAATTGCAGCACTGGTGGAACCCGGACATGCAGTACGGTCCCCTTTACGCTGTCGACCCCCCAGTGTACGTTTCGTATACCTCACATTTTATCCAGGCAAACATTGTGTGTTATACATCGCCTGCGCCTCACAATAGCCTATACCAAAAGCTTTCTTAACAAAATCGGTCTGTGGTATAACCTCCGTGTCCCCTTTGCGGTGTACCTGAGGACACGGAACACCTGTTCTTGTGTTTGTCCACGTTTCAACTCAGCGCGAATGACAGCGCGAAGTTTACTACGGGCGAGAACTCTCAACATGAAGGACTTTTTAGGCCAATGGAACAGCGAAGACAGTGCGGTGCGGGGTTTTAAAGCTCTTGTGCGTTTTTTTTTTTTCAGACTGTGGACTCGACTCCAGCTTGTTACGGCCTATTTCGATTTTTTTAATATGTGCGTGTGTCTGTTTGGCGGATATTCTTTCGTTTTTCCTTTGCTTATTTGTATTATTCATGTTAGCATTTAACCCCCATCACATGTTTTTCAATCCCCTGAAGTAGCAAGCCCAGCATTATGCAGGGCTGAGCTTTCCTGTCTTATTAAAAAAAATTCTCTATTTTTATTCCGACACAATCAGACAGACGGCCGCTTCGGGAACACCGCAATTTTTTCGCTCAGTTCAAACTAACCCACGAACAAATTTGTACCGTGAAGAATGCGGCTTTAGATGGCTGGTTTGGAGACTGTATGGGGATTTGTAATTATTATGAAGGTATGAGCTTCACCAAGCGTACATGCGAGGCTTCGCTGACGTCACTTTGCTCGAGCCGTAAGCCGCACATGATTGTGCGACTGGTACGCTAATACAAAATCTCAGGTCAATTAAAGGTGAGAAAAGAGTCGGTGAAGATAAAATAGGCAGGAATGATATAAAATCCACTGGTACTTTCATTGTAAAGCGTAAAACCAAGGTATGGCAAGCATTTTTTGCTAATGAGCGGTCCGCAGCATCACCACACATGTGCCATCGCTTCTTTTGCCTAAGAAACCCAATTGCAACCGGTAAGATATACGTGGTGATTGGGCGGAGGCGTTGCGCAGCTCGGACAGTGGGGTCCAGGCTAACGTCACCCACGAGCTGCAATGGTCACCAGCCGGTTACCACCGCCGGTCACCCTCCACCCAGACTTGCCCATGGGGCTCAAAGTCCCCCCCCCCTCTCTCTCTCTCTCTCTCTCTCACTCTCGCTCTCGCTCTCGCTCTCTCTCTCTCTCGCTCTCTCTCTCTCTCTCTCTCTCTCTCTCTCTCTCTCTCAGCAAGCGTCGTGTTTTTTTTTTCAAAAGTCAAAGCAAAAAGGCACTGTGCGCACCGCGCGCTCCACGTACATATCTTCATCCTCTTTGCGTGGCTCATTCGAAGTACGTGACAGTTCAGCGCGAGGTTCAAAATACAATTTACAACACCCCATTGGTCATTCAATCGTACGGCGAAAGAGAATGTTTGGATATAGCTTTTTTTTTGTTGCTTGATAAAAACCGCTGCGCTGCAAGTATCTTCACTGCAATCGCTTTGAAATCTTCTGGCGTAACAATCGCAGCAGACAACCTTGCCATCAAGCGCTATCAGGGAGGTATGCTCTTAACGTACGAACTGTGTCGAGTGCGCCAGACCTACGGTAGACCCCTCTGCATTAGTGAGCGGCACCCACTCCCGTGTTTACTCTAATAAATCGTTTCACTCTACGAGCCTGGAGAGGTCCGCATAAGTGGGGGCGAAGCGCCTTGCTGTTAGGCAAGTCAGATTAGGCGGAGGGGTTTAGTCACAGCGTATGCCTCGCCTAGTTGAACGTTCCTATTCTAAGAGGTACTGGAAAGCATACCTGGCTTGTTCTACAGCCGACAATGCGGTGGAAGCGCGGTATGCCTATTCCTCAATTATTGAGCATGACCAATCAATGATGAGTTCGAATTTAAGCATCTCACTGCACGGAACTGAAAGAGAAATTACTTTGATCTTCAACATTGGACATCGTCAATCACATCGCAAGACGAATGCGGATCACTTCTATTGTTACGGACGCAGCAAATGTAGCATATAGTAGTTTCTTCTTCCAGGCTTTATATAATAAATACTGCTTTATCCATCGGCGAAACGACAGAAATTGTGTTATTTCCCCAGTCTAAATAAAAACAGAAGTTTGACAAATTTCACGTCAGTCTCTTTAAGGCAGTCGCATACTGTGGGACGATTTTGTTATTCCCTGTTCAATTCATGTTAGCTTCGCTCCCTTGCTGATATTTCGACGGACAAGGTATTTGTGATAGAACACGTAGAAACCGAAGCAACGGCTCTTGCAGCAGTCATTCTTCCTCATGGTAATACTTTTTTTTTTTCAAAATTGGGAGGTTTTTTCTTAACCCTAACCACCCGAGAACTCGCCATAGCAGCATCATCTATGGTAGGAAACGTCTTGCGTCTGTAAAAGGGCGGCAAGAAGTAATGGTTTGTTAAACGTATGCTGCGCGGCCGCCCGAAAATTATCTGGTCCATTATTAGCGCCTGCAACTTCCAAAGTTGTAACATACTAAGCACCACCTATCGCGAAGTATGGGATGGATACATTAACACTCAAATTCACTGCCATCTCTCATGTTCAAGGAGTGAGATCAGAGATTATCCAGCTCTCAGCTTAGGGATAAGGACTACCTGACCTCGCAGGAGAGGGCGAGATAGGAAGTTTTATTACCGCGTTCATTGCTTTTGCGCTCGCTAAACGCTAAACGTTTCCTTCACGCTACGTAAACACCGCGAGTGGAGTTTTAGTAGAGCGTCTCATCAGTTTTGCGTAGCGACACGCTAAGCCTTACGGCGCCATCTGTCGAATGTTTTTCGATATGACTCGCCCGCTGATCTACCAGCGGAGTGTCGATTGCCTGGGCATTTTACTGTCCACACGAGTGCAAACAAACGCTTTCCCGTTAGTATTAAATGCAACACGTCTATAACATGACATGAATATCCTCTTACCTAAGTACGCCCCGTAAAGAAATCTTTGAAGCCGCGTGGCACTTCTTCCGTGCGATTGCACAGAACGTTCTTAACCGAGTGCCCGGGTTTGACGCATACATTTTATTCAAATTCAAAACAATCCAAGCATGCATTTCGAACGAACACAACGCTACGACATGCGTTGCAAGTCTGAACTGCGATTGACGCGCGATCGGCTGCCTCCTCCTGCCCGTCGTAAATTTGGCGCTCACCTCTCGCTTTTTGCGGGACGAACAGCAAGTAGCTTAACTCTGGCGTCCCGCCCGAAAAGAGTTTTAGCTACGCACACTGTACATGCACGATGCGAGGTTGAGTCGTACGTCGCTCGAGAAAGATAATCCAGAGCATGAAAAACAATTTCCACCCGCAGAGCACAACGGCGCATTTCATCGCGAAGCTAACGCGTCCACAACACACACGCAGCTTCGGTCGCTGGCCGGCTACAAAGCTTCGTTCGGACACTGAGCGATGTCACTACAATGCAGAGCTGCGCGAGGGCTACGAGCTAACCACGCGACGTATTCGAAAGTGCAGGAGCAAAGAACTTGGTCCATAGGAAGCAAATTACTGTCTGCAGAAGAGCGGAACCGTCGATGGTTGTCGCCCTTCTTGCCTCCATGTTGGAAAAGCACGCGGCCTCGCGTATGCACCGTATTGTGCTGAAATGGCGTCCACTCGTCTTCCGTCCGCTAAGCGCAGAACCGGTTAGCCTACGGCGGATGCGCTGTGCGAACGACGCAAAGAAATGGCGTTCCCTATCTTTTTGCGTACGGCTGCTTACGTTGTTCTAAAACTCGATTCTACAGCCTCATCAAGCGCACTCCTTCACCATTTCCCCTTAAAGTAAATAAATACCGCTGGAAGAAAAAGGCGGCAGTCCTTCTTGAGCTACCTAAGCGAAAAAATGTTGATGTTCAGTTAGTATGACTCACTCCAATTAGCTAGAATTATTCCTGGCCTGCTGCTCCATATTCTAATGCAGAATAGTGCATTAAAATAGTGTATTACACAAGGATTTGGTGGGTGAGTGGTCGATGAGCGGGAGAGCAGCCTAAGTGAGAGGAAAGGAGATAAGGGCAGTGTTGTAAAGATAACGAGGGAATAGCTCAGGGAGAGACAAATAGACGGTGTTGCGGGAGGGGAGATTGAGAAGAAGAGCGGTGAAATAGGCAGGAAAACGGCAATTTGAGTGAGGCGATTTGAAGAGGAAGAGTTAAAGCGAGGGGAAGGGTACAGCGATTGGAAGGGATGGGACTTGCGAGAGAAAGGTAAGAGGAGAAGGGAGTTGAATAGAGACGGAAGGTAAAAAAAGAAAACACGCTGGAATATTTTTCGAGTTAAAGCCCTATGACATATCCCACCTGATTTAACGCCAGAGCAGTTTCCCCGAAAAACGAACTGAAATAACGCTGCTGCCAGGTCTGCTTTCCAACACCACACAGAAGCTCAATCTGCCGTTCAACTTGACGCTTTGGCTATGATTTCAAGCAGAAAGCGCAGCGCCAGATTCTTCTCCATAAAAGCGTGCTGCTGGGGAAGTGCTTGCACCTTTCACCAGGTGGAACACTGCCTTCAGTCTATAGCACTGTCAGCCTTTTTCTAACTTCGCTGCGCGAGACAGGTCAGTTATCTCACTGTGCCCGTTTTTCCCATTGCAAACGCGGATACTTTCTAATAGCCTACAGTTTCCCACTGATTTTCCCCGATAGAAGTTCACTCTTTAAGGAAATGTTGGGATTCTCACTAAAAAACGCATTGTCCTTCTCTCATCTAACACGCAATGGTATAAGTGTCGCTAGAACTTCTCCTTGTTATCGATTTATTTGGCTTGTTGAATCATTGAATTACAAGGATTAGGAAAAAACGTGCGGTGCAATGGGGGAATACTACAAAAACCTTAACGCACGTCCACACGTGGACTAGGGCTTGCTCCGAAATTCGAGTGTGACTAGCTGTGAACTGGATTAATTGGCTCGTGTCTTTCATAAAATGCATAAAAACATTCATCTGGCCAGGCGTATTATCGGGCTGCCGTCGATTTAAGAGTTCAAGTAGTTTTTTTTTCTTACAAATGATAGTAGTAAGGACAGGAGTAAAGTTTCGATAGGGCTATGAGGACGCCGCTGAGGAGGCTGTGCAGTATTGGAAGTCCCCTGCAAACGTTCACTGTTAGATGAGCTCGTAGACATCACGAGTTTTTTTCTCTGTGCCTCCATCTAAAACGCTCCTCCGGCGAATGAGAAATAAATCCGTGACTTCGGCTCAGCAGCAGAACCTTATAACGATTCTCATTTTGTAAACAGGCGTCGAAAGACGTTGACCAATAAAAGATATACACAGGACGACGCGCTACAATAAACAGAAATATATAGGGCAACCAACCGACATAACCCAACTGATTAAGGCTTGTACAGAGATTACCAATAAAAAAATACCCCCGACATAGAAAATACAACCTATCAGGTATAGTGCGCTATCACCGCACGTGTCGTCGCAGAAACGCCAAGTCTGCGTTTTGCAGACTGACCGAAGAATGACTCACGCACATCGACCACTCCAGGCTGGGTTTCCAACCTTCCATAATCTCCCTTTGCGTCCTGCCCCTGTGCCTAAGCTACACGGTTTTTGTTTTCGAAATTGGGTTTACCCTCCTGTACCTGGCCTGCCCAACAGCGAACTGTGATGTTACCGTGATCGTGAGTTCACGCATCTTCCTCTTTGGCCGATGTAGACCTTGCCACAAGCTAGCGGCAGGCGATACACCACTGACTGGGAGCAAGCAACCAACTTCTTTCCGTGTTTCACGTAGCAGCCTCTTTTTTATTGCATGCCACCATTTCTTTATCAATGTAGCGTCTGCTAACGAAGAACATATCTGGCCTACTTTTTTTCAGCGGCAGGTGCACCCTCTCCCCACAACGTTCACACTCCCGTATCGGACGCTACCCACTCTCTTGATGCCATGATAGGTCCGCACAACTCCCCCTACACTACAATAAAAAAATAAGTTATCGGCGCCTGGTTTTGATCCCACGACCATGTGGGCGGAACGCGAGGTACATGGTGCTCTTCCCACTGCGCCACAAAAACGACTTTTTTGAATCAAAGGGCTACGAACGCCCCCTTATATCCTTGACTCATTCAAACTACATCAAGAAGCTGCTTGTCACACAAGCAGTTCAAACACACCAAACTCCCCAAACACTAAACTTTCAGCGCAATACACCCACCCCCTATGCGACGCATTTATTCGAGTCCCCCTCGCGGGGAGATGGGCCCACATGTTTACTGCATGCCGCCATGGCGATCAATACATCTGCCACGGCAGAACATATCTGGCCACTTTTTTTTCGGCAGAAAACACAACGTTCACACCGTATCGGGAACCCACTCTTTGATGCCATGGTGGCAATGAAACATACGAATGTTTCAACTCTTTTTCTTTCTTGTTCGCATGTGGCTGTACAGCAATTGTCGGCATTCGGAAACTCGGCCGTCTTGATTGTTTCGCACGTGGCTGCAATGCGTCATCCGGAAACTCGCCTCTTGAATCTTTTAACTTGTCACTGAAAAGTAGTGCCCAGCAAGTGCATGCACGACTTGTCGAGTGGTCAACGTCTTTCCGAGCCTGTTTTCAAGATGAATCTACACCAACTCGACCAACTCTCCATCCTGGTAAACGATTCTCAATAAGGGCAGTCACGTAACACCTAACGTCCTCCAAACAAGTAAAGTGCCCCTACTAAATGTTCTCGCTCTTTAAAAGCTCCAATGCCACGACCTTCGCACTTGGGGTGTTTCGATGACGGCCAACGTAGACTTTTTTCGATAACAATCTGTTCAAAATGACCTTTAACACTAAAAAAGCCGCCAATACAATGAGGGTGCTTCAGGGGTTTCCTCTCTGTGAATTCTCTGGAAATAGTATTTGTCATTTTCAAAGTGATTTCTTATTCCCCTTTCTGTTGGTTATTACAGATTCACTGCTGGAACGCTCCTGCCGGCTGCAGCGCTTCAGGTCCGGCGCGAAAGATGCTTGACCACTTCAGCCGAGAGTGCGAGTACCACGCCGTCACATGCTCGCGCTGCGACAGCAGCGTCGCTCACTGGGACGTCGTCGGGCACATTTCCTCTGGCTCGTGTGCAAAGCCAGACACCGACGAGCGCACTACATCCAACAGTGGTGACCCAAAAGTAAACCAAATCACGAGCGTACTCCGAAGCATAGAACAAAAAGTTTGTCGGCTTCAAGCTTCGTTAGAAGAAAACCTGAAACCTATTGCCTATGTCGTGCAAAAAGCCGCCGAAAGACCGCATTCCGACTTGCACCTGATTGAGTCGAATCAGTGCTTGGAGAACATGGTCAGAGAGAGCACGCAGCTCAACAGAGAAGCCCTCGCCGAAATTGGAAAAACCCATGCTATGTTACAGGACAAACTAGCTTCGACGAACACTTCCACTGCAAGGTATCAGAGAACTTGTCACGGACCTCAGAGCATCGGAAAGCCGAAAGACACAGGAAACAGAAAGCGCAGCTGCGGCAGCGTGCGCAGAAGTGAAGCGTGACGTCGATGCGCTAAGAGTTGCCTCGTCTGCAGAAAGACAGAAAAATGAGGAAAAACTAGCCCTACTTGAGAAAATAATGGACGACATCAAGGCCAACGCAGCCAGCGAAGAACTTCTGAAACGTTTTTACAAGGAAGCGAGCGCAAAGCTCGCAGTCCTTGAGGCTGCGTCAAATTCGCCATTTATGAAGAAGATTAACGGTGCCGAACCTTTAGAGTGGAACATCGAGTCAGTGCCAGAACTTAAAAAAGAAGTTTCTGATAAAACTATTTCGCTAGAAGCCCTGAATATTTTTACGGGTACCGCATTCTTCCAGGAGTACGTTTAAATACAAAGGGTAATGTCCAGTCGCTTGCTTTGGTGTTTCAGATATGCAGGGGAGTTACGACCAAATACTCACATGGCCAATACAGAAAAAACTGTACTTACGATTCCTTCATTCAAAACCGTCGGAAAAAAACAAGTTTGTTTGTGTAGACACCACACGAGAACGACTTCGAGGAGTATAGAATGCCTACTGCGAAAAAAAATGGAGTGATTTGGAGTGTGAAGAAACTGCAACTTAGAGAGTTAGAAGAACAGGGCTACGTCAAAGATGACAAAATTTTCTTACGGTTTGAAGTGGGGCCTTAAACTCATTCGCGGTGTTTGATGCCCTGAAAATAATGCCAAAGCAATAATGTGGACCCGGTGTACAAAATCGGAAGGTGATGTAACATTGATGGCATCGATTGAAAGCTATGTTCGGCGGAAATTACGCACGTAAGTGTCTGGAGGACAATGTTTTTGAAAGGAAATAACTTTACCGACGTTTTTTTGGGTTTTGGATCACGGAAACTTCACATTCAGCCACGGAAGTCCGCCAATGAGGCCGAACCACAGGAGTCAATGGATGCAGCGACCACACCTAAGGACGAAGGAACAAGCGAAGAAGGTGAAAGACAAAGGAACTGACAGCCGGACAGGCGCGCGATCGCCATCCAGTCCGGCCGCAGCTGTACATAATACCGATAAATATTGCCAGGTGAAGCGATAATTCTTTCGCACTGGTCAAAGCGCTTAATACCCCTGTTACACGGACATCTGCAACGGCCGTAACGAAAACGGTTGTTGAATCCGTAACGGCAAGTGGGAAACTTCACATTGGCGGCTGGCTCAAACGGCACTTTCCATGTTCAGTACCGTTGAATGAATTCATTACCGTGTGCCTAAAGCTTACCTGCGAACACACAAAAAATGTTTTTCTCTATTATTTCCTGCAACTGCATGCTGCACGTATTTATTTTACTCTGAGAAACAATGTTTTCAAAGATTGAAAACGATTTAGCTGATCCAATTCACGTGTGGCAAATTGCTAGCGCATGTTGTGGCTTCGGCGAAATTAAGCGGCCCCCATTCTCACGATCAGTGCGCGTACTAACCGCAGCAACCACTATCCTGCCACAGGTTAGTAGCAAATGTGTCAGCCGATGGTGTCCACATGAAAGCGTTTTTGCAGCTGCGCTCGTGTGTAGTTTAGAATCTAAACATCGCACCAATTACTGAAGCGAGTGGCCGCTGGACTGGGTTTCAACGCTCTACATCGAAGCATGTGCCCGCAGGCCAAACCGCACGCATTTGAAATCGCACGTACAGGATCCACTTGACGCGCACCACCTCCCGGCTCTTTCTGTTCCCCCGCACTTTCCGACGCAGAATCCCGGCTACGAAAAATTGCCGCGCCGGCTTGCGCGTGCCGGTCAACCTGGCATGTACCAAACTCCGACGACGTGCTACCAATTCAACTTTCTTTTGAGTAAGGACGAATACGCAATTTCGAGGACACTGAATGATTTTTAGATGCGGAGCATTCTTATAGTCTGGGCATGTCCCGCAGTCGGCATCCGAACTAACACTGCGCAAGCGCAAGCTCTCCTCCTTCCCTCTCTCCCACAGCTGTGCGATACCTCCCCCACTTCTTCTCTCGTACCAGCTGCGTGCACTTGCCTTCGCTTCTTTCCGCGTTCTCGCTTCTGCTTTCGCGGCGTATGCTCGGCGCTTGCGCATCTCTCCTCCTCTCGTCTCCTCTCCTTCAACCTTGAATGTAAATCGGGTAGCGCGCTGCGCGCGTTCAGTTCAGCGCTTGCTGCGGTTGACTCCACTTCACTCCGTTCTTCTGATGAAGTGTGATGGAAGCAACAGTTAATGGTTTGGCGCAAGCGAGGTCGGCACCACCACACAAACTGGTAAACAACGGAACCCCGAGATGCTCTGCATCTACTCAGCGTTCCCTTCGGGAGATGGGGCTAATTTTTCGCGGCATCTTGGCCGTAGTGGCGTCCACTATCTACTTTATTGTATGTATTGCTATGAAGCGTACAAATGGGGAACACTGAATTTTGCTGTTGAATGCGGGAATGCGGGAACGCGGGAACGACAGTGCTGTTAACGCAAACGATGGTTTTCGAAGTGCTGCGCGGAAAATCGGAATGCACCAACGCAGCTTTGTTTATAAATTTCTAATGAGTTCAAATATTTCCGACATACTTTTTAAGTTTTCTTACACGTTGAAGGCCTATCTAGGGCAACGTGATGCCAAGTTTTCAGAATTCACTGGCTTTTGCTTTGCATGCAGTTAGCGAGGGAATATGCTCCAACCGTTTCCTTTTAATATTTACCGCCACTATGATGATCCAAACCGCTTCGCACGATGTCATGTTGGCTTTTAGACCAATTGTTGGCCTGACTGCCAAGCTCGATTTCTGCATGCAAAGGAAAAACGATTTATTGAAGCCGCCGCTTCGAGGCCAGACACTCCTCTCTTTGGTGGGACAGAGTGGGTGTTATGAATCATTGTCCCACTGGATTCCCGTGACTAGAGGTGCGGGATTTGAGTGGTGGTTCGAACTGTTCTACCGATGCCAGTCGCCGCATTTTTAGCTGCTTTGGCCGTATATTTGTACAGTCTCGCTGGCACTGTGATGCCATGATCACGTGATGTTTGGCTGATCGGGCGTCCGGTCTAACTATCCAATACAGTTCAATGTTGGGCTAATTGGTCGAACATACTTTAGGGGGTACATAGCGCAAACAGTAGGAGGACGAGGTTGAAAGGACTTACGCGGACACTGGCAAATTTTAACTACCGGTTTGTTGAAAAGAGCCCCCTACAAACATCAACGTGGATGAAAAACAAGCAGAAGACAAGGGAACATGCACAAACCAAAAATTGGCCGCGTATCTGCTCCTTTCGTTGCAAATGTCGTCAAAAGACGATAGTGTTTGTAGATATTTGCCGAGGAAATGCCCCCCTTTGAAAAGCTTTCCCGCTCACCTCTCATGCTGTTCCTGTACCGTCGCGCTCATCCCAAGGTAAACACATGAATGTGTTGTTTACCAAGCTCACTTGATTATGCAACCTTTGGCTGCAGCATTTTCTAGTGTTTGCTTCTTCAAGTGAATCAACTATAAAGCAATCCAAGACCTGCAGCTTTTTTAAATATTTTGGTGCACCGAGAAAGTGTCGCTTACAGTATGTTAGAAATACATTGCCTCAAGCCTGTGAAAATGCTACTCTATAATTATGTTTGGTATTTCAGGTGAAATTATTCTCAACTAATTTGGGGTACTTCAAAGTATTCCTCTCTACATTAGGTTTATTTACTAAAAAAATTTTATTTCACAGGGGCCATACAGAGGAAATATGTTTTATTCTTAGGATTGGTGTTTTATAGTGCCCCAAACGCTGGTCCTGCAGTGAGCAATGTTTTATTCACTGCGAATTTAAACAATTTAAAGGGGTCAGGAAGAGATGTAAAAAAATTCTGTTGTGTTGGTACTTTTAGTTGTGGAACCATGATAAACAAACAATGCATACCTGTTTCATTGCCCGATATCAGCTAATAGGGGAAGAAATGCAGTACAGTTCTACAGAGGCTTTCCCTCCTCAACTCGTGAAGTGACGTCTTGGAAAGGAGCCAATCACAGTTCCCCCTCGTCTGCACAACATGTCGGCATAGAGCGGGCTCGCAAAGGGTCAGATAAAGCGACAACATCGGCACCATGATGAAACCCACCCTGCAACTGAACGGGAGATGTCTGATCTCTGATACGACTGACCAACATGGTCAAACTTTTAGTCAAAAACCCGAGCGGGTGGCAGGGCAAAAAATTAGCCACGGGTAAAGTAAATTGGGTATTTTAAACTGTTTACGCTACTTCACACTAGTCCAAACTACCGATGTCCGTCTCACGTAGCCTGTAATGTGAGTTGCGCGAACATAAAACTCTGACCTGACAAGATAATTGACCAAAAGCTAAAATTGGCATTTACTACATAAACACAGTTTATCGAAGGAACTTTGAGTAGTCTGAACTTAAGCTAACCCGTCATTTACTTGTCAATCGCAAAAATAACTAGTGACAATCCGAGTCGTCGAATGCTGAGTCGTGCCGAGTCGCAGAGTTCCACCCTCACGAAGTTCGATTGCTTTCCGGTTTCCTCCAAAAAATATTGCCTAGCCTTGTTTTGTTAATTGGATATGCTCCCTTTCGGTTACTGGAGAGACGTTCAACGGTAAGTTGGCGGTTAAAGCTCTGGGTTGATAAGGATTCATGAAACACACCAGAGTGTTCGGTAACAAACGCGAATCAGCTGTTATGCTGCAATTTTCATGCCGTGCACGCTTTTTGCATTGGTAGTGTAGTAATAAGTAAAGTGTCTGACTTCAATGTAGCCTGGGTAGTAACGTTGGGCTGGCACGGCGGTCGCAAGTTCAAATCACACATGGACCACTTTTTTTTGCTTGAACGGTTTTGTGCCATGTGACACACAAAAGGTATGCTTCCAAAGAGAATTGGCAAAACAGGAACTAAAGCGAGAAACTGGCTACATATTGTTCAAACAGTCATTAGATCTGAGTTATGCTTCAATGGCTTGCCAGACAACTGAAGTCGTCGCGACACCGGTCATGTCGAAAGAAAGCTGTTCATGGAAACAAAAAAGGATGCATTATTTTTAAAATATTGGGTTTGCACTTGTACAAACCAATATATACAATTGTTTAACTTCTTACTGTGACGTTACTGCTGGCTGCGCTGCCGACTGACGATGCGCGCATGGTCGCTTGCGATACGCCTCAAAACGAGAATTTCAAAGATGTCTCCTAAATTGTAGAAGCTAAGAATTGGGAAAATATTTGGAATTTGTTTTTAATGGTCGTTCACTGCACGAGCCGACAAATCCCACAGACAATTTCATTTCCTCTTCACGGCTCCTTTAACACTAAATTTCGACTCCGCTGAATCGTGTGTTTCCTGACATCTGAGGTTATGTATGCAGGGCAAGTCTTTAGGTGAACATTAGTAGGCCGACTAAGGCTGCAGTGTACGGTGGAAATCCTTGTTTACTGCTAGTCCTCGTAGTTTGCACTACAATACCACTCAGTACCACTGCCCACACTCGCTCTATTTTTGACCAGATTGGTACCTGGATTCTTTTTGTTACAGCTAACAGTAACGTTTCGTGAAAACATTGGGTAGGGTGGCGCAAACATAGTCACGTCAGACAATGTACTTCGTCTTTCGTTGTGCAGCTATAACCAGCATAGTACATGCCTTACAGACTGGTGCTTTTATGTGTACGTGTACTAGAACCACAAGTGCGTACTACGTGCATTGTTCTTGTTACAGCTGCAGAGCCAGTCCGGCGCTTTGGGGTTGTCTCACATGACACTGACCAATTGCATAAGCGACATTGTCTAACATGACCCTGTATATAGAGCATAGCCGATGTTTTACGAAACGATCCTGTCAACGGCAACAAAAATAAACCAGCTACAAATGCACTAAAAAAACCGAGCGTGTGGACAGCATGTTTTTGTAGCTTCCGTTGTTGAGCCCAACTATTCTTACTGCTATAAAAATATGCGCTTAAATTAAGTGTAATAATCTCATTCTGCAAGTTTATAACCTGGCCTTACTTGTGTTTTTTTTTAGCGGCCTCAGCCAACGCCCGCTGCCCATAATACGTCATAGGTTCTATGCGGGAAATGAGCTAGTGGCTCGCATAACCATTCTCCTTTTTCTTACTTGTATAGCTTATGTGAGTGATGTTTGTGTTAAAGCTAGTGGTATTCTAAAGAGCCATTCAAATTATCCAGAACTTGCATTCTATATTCATGCTCCATTTAAAGTAGAAACATCAATATAAACAATATGCGTAATTTGGCTCGGTTTTTACAGAAAAAACTACCTTTTAAAGAATGAAGAACCTTGTATGGCTTCTTCTGACGTTTGAATACTGCGAAGAGGGTTACTGAACAGTATGGCTTCTTTAAAACTCCTTTAAATCTTTGTGAGGTCTGATTTTGATTGATGATTGTAGGTTGAACGCGCCGACGCTACGCAGGGCGATGAGGCGCGCCGTATGTAGGGCTCTGAATTATTTTGACCACCTGGATCTGGGCGTGCGCCGAAATGTTACCACGGCGTTTTGCTTTTCCCCTCCTCAGAAAAGCGGCCGCCGCGGCCGGGAATCGAACCCGTGACCTCGTGCTGAGCAGCGCAACGCCTTAGCCTGAGCCACCGCTCGGGTGAGGGGCTGACTTTTGATGTGTACACATGTCCGAAGCATCCAACTACCTGCCATGTGTAGCAAAATGTGTGGTTAGCCTTTTTTCTGTCTTTTTTCGCTTTGCTTGTTTGTTTAGTTTGTGCAGCATTCGTTGAAGATAACGGGAAATAAATGCAATGACAAAAATTGTATTAACTGAAGCTCTTATTGTTTTTTCTGGTTGTCGTTGTTAATAACTGTGTTCTCTTTCGCATGACGCTGCTGTTGAGTAGAGGGGCTGCGGCCTTGTCAAGGGGTTGCGTCCACTACACTGCCTTGATATTTTGCTGTCCACTACACTTTTTGCAGCTATTTATAGAAAAGAGAAAGTTGTTGTAACAAATAAATTTAGTCACTCCCTTTTTTGTGTATTTATAGAAAAGAGGAAGTTGTGACAAATAAATTTAGCTTATTATTTAAATTTCTGTAGATTGGTTAATTGCTCTGGTGTTTCTTCATTTTACTTTTAGGTGATGGCAAGGAACAAGGCAGAAGGGTTCAGTTTGTAAAAAATAAATTATATGTATTTGTGTTCAACCCAGCAAGTGTCAGAAACTTTTTGCAGAGAGAGCTGCAGGCTTTGCTACGTGCATACACACGGTGAACGTGCATGATCAAATTTACTGGGCTCGCAAGGAACGCCTGTCTGTTGTCGACGCCTGGTCACTCAAGCCACCTGCGCAACCACGATTTTATACCTACCAGCTACGGTATGCTTACCCGAAAACGGACAACTTAATTTGAGTAACGGAATCGTTGTTTGGCCGCAGAACGAGTGCTTTCCGTAAAATTTCAGGTTACAGGATTTCTGTTAACAGAAAACGGACACTTTACATTTTAGCTCGCACGGAAGTTCCGTAATAGGTCAAGGAGTCCGTGTTACAGACAGCCCGTTATCAAAATGACGGAAAGTGATCAGCAATACATTACCTCCGGGTTGTTCCGTAAACCAGAGAAATTTTTACAGTTTATGCAAAGCAAAAGCTTGGTTTAATTCTGGTTGTTTCTTGGTTTCTCTTGGTTAACATGTGATGTAGCTGGGTTGTCCGACCACGGCTAAAGCCGTTCGGTCCCTTGCAACGCTCGGAGCAGGAAGCCCTCCCTACTTTCATTCGCAGCGAATTGCTTTGTTCCTCTTCGCCGGGCGCAGTTCGAGTCACCCAGCCCGAGACGACCCCAGCGGCGCATGCATGGGGGGCGGCGGGGTCGGCGGCTGCCGATCAGCTGAGCGTCCACAACCGCGGCGGCCACCGCCGCTAGCTGCGCAGAACAACTGAAAACGGCGCCGTGTGCGCTGCGCCGAAAGTGGGCCCGGCTAATCACGTTGTGCGCTCCATGTAGCATGTCACGGGGTGTGTGTCTGTGGTCAAAAGGTAAACTTGGGCATACGCGGCGAAATGGCTGTACGAAAGTCGTAAAGCTTTGCTTTAAAACACCGCAAGTTTTCCAGAACATTCATCGGCAATTAGTCTAAGCCTAGTCCCTAAAAGATTACGAGAACGTCACCAGTTTGTTTGGACAAACACCAGATGGGATGTTGCTGAGGTGCTAGGTAGGGGCGTGATGTCCTCTGCGCCGAGCGCATCGACCAAAGAAAGAAGTGGCATCTACTCACGAGCCACTCGAAAAGACGCACTTTCCGCTGATGATTCTAAGCCGATTTCATTTGTGTTTTCTGGTGATTTTCGCGTTGCGTGTCATCTGTGTTGGCTAAGATATGAGCCTGGAAAGCCACGGAAGAGACGCCGCAGCGCTCATGGCCAACGGCGCCTGTATGAACATTGCCTAACGCGTGAGCGAAAATGGCCAAACAGCCACTCTCCTGTTGCTCTCTCCTACCCTTCCCGCTCGTAGAACTTCCAGCGTGCTTTCGGGGTCCGCCAGCCAGCGCCGCTTCTCGGAAACTATGCAAAATAGTGGAAGTTGGTTTAGCGTCCCGAGGCGGCGCTCCTACGCCTTCTTGTTTTTTCACCATTCCTGTCTGTCTTGGTCTCTCCTGATAAAACTTCCTTTGTCACGAAGGAAAATCCCTTGCGCTGCCGCAAGCTGATGCCGGCTTTGCGCGCTTATCTAGTCTGTACACAGGCCCTAAAATCCCCTCCCCATTTAGCTATTGTGTTGACCCCGCTGTTCGCACTCCGCATCGGTACGCACTTCTAAAAATGAGGACTGTACTGTAGAAGCGCCCGTACAGCGTGGCCTGATCCCAGCGGCTTATTGTTTTGTTTCCTATAATTTTCTGCAGTTTACAGGCACGTGATATTATTGGAAAGCAATCGTAGAAGTGAGCGCCTAAACAAAAAACGTGCACGCAAGTTTTCTTATCTAAATACTCCAGAAGAAAAATATTAGTAAAATAATGGCTGCCCAGCTGAAAATATCGTTTTTCTGTTAGCTATATGTCTACCCGACAATCAGTATGTTCTTACACTATCTCAGTCCGCCTCCGTCTTTATCTTTCGAACAAATGCAGAAGTATGAAGCGAGGCGACACGTTGAACGAGATCGCGATCCCCCAGTGCGTCACAGAACTAGCGCCCCGTCGCGGCTGAGATGTAAGCGAAACGGCCCTTGAAGCACAACAGGCAAGGTGACAGACATGCGTCGTAGAAGTGGGTGCAGCGTTCGTGACTCGCGAGCATGACGTAAGGCGAGATGTCCGCCGGCACGCGCCACATAGCGGATCATTGTCCTGAACTAAGCCTCCCTACCCTTCCCATTGACAAGCGCGCGACGCGTCAGGCAATGTTTAAAACAGGCGGCGTTGTCATGGCACTAACTGCCAGTTGCCGCGGGGAATAAGAACCTCGACACCCTTTACAACGTGCTTGAAATATTTCAGTACGCCCTGTTCTTCGAATTGCTCACAAACCTTGAATTTTTGAGTAAGGCGCCCGTCCTTGCGGGGCAAAATTTGTTCTATCGTATTTGAACCCCGTGGAACTTCCATTGTGGGGTAAAAAAAAGTTCATTTGCGGCATCATTTCTGCAGCAACTCGTACGTCCCGACGAAAGCACAAGGGCATTGCCCAAACGATGATATTGTCATCAATTTTGTACTCTGTATCACTATGGCACTCCGTGGCCTTGACGAGGTATACACCATGCAGGTCCCTCCAACAAAAGCGAACATTCAGAAACCGGATCATTCGTCGCTGGTGTGAGGAGCGAAGTCCCTTCGAATGACGGCGCGCCCCGCGCCTGTCCCCGCGCCCGAGCAGGAGCAGGTGCAGGTACAAAAGACGAGTGCAGCGCCACTAGTTCGCGTGACGGCCACCAGGGCTGCCTCCGTGCAGAGGTGAGAAACTGAGATAGTTCTATAAACGTTGGCGGCGGTGGCAGGAGCACTTCTTGGATAAAGACGAGTGATTAGCTCCCAGTAAAGTGCAAGGATCTGCTGGTTTAACGTGCTTTAGCGACCGGCGTTGTTTTATTTCCACGGGTGAACTCCGCCAGCCCCCCCCCCCGCCTCTACTCTAGTCTCCGGCAAGTGGCAAGAGTGTGTCGTGTGCGTGCATGCGTGTGTGCGCGAACTGCAAGGGCGTGTCCCTTCCTGGAAGGGGTGCTGCCGGACAAGAAGCTGCGCATCACCATTGGACACTATTGCTTTGGATAGTGATCCCCAAGCTAGGGATCTAAGGACTGAGTATCTATAAAAACAGCGCGCTGCAGCTCCCCGGATCGTTCCCTGTCTTCATTTGTAGAGAGCGGAAGTTTAGGCACTAAAAAATGGGTTTTGGGCGCCTATTGTAGCCGCTACAAATCGTAATTGAGGCATATCTAGGCGCTTAGTACTTCCTTATAGGCATATATAGGCTCGAATAATATTTACTAGGGCTACGTATTTCACTTGTATTTTTCGGCTTTGAGTAAACACAACATACAAACATGGGTTTCAAAAATGCAATTTTATTTTCTTCATAAAACACTCAAGGGTCGCGGTTGCAAAATATCTGAGGTGACGCTACACTGTGCGAAACGCTGTGGAAGCAGTGGCAGACAAGCACCATCTCCAGGTTTTCGGGTTTGAAGTTGTGCCTTTTGTAAGTCAATATCTGGTTGTACGCACAAAAAGAACGCTCCACATTTCACTGAAGTTAGCGGAGCGTACTTGTACTCGGAATGTTGGATGTTTTTATTTCCATCTGGAATCGCGGTATGTCCGCCGCTTAAACCCTCACACCAGTTCCTTCAGCTTAAAAATCCAGGATTTCTGTCCAAGACAGACTTAAAGGGACCCAGAAAAGCTTTGTGAATGTGGCAATCAAATGCATTCAGGTGGTAGAACACATAACGGGGGATTTTTCAGCCAAGTGTGAGCCCCATATGTTGTACGAATAATTTGTCAACGATTTTTGAAGATCGCCTTTCTCAGCCGATGAGCGCGCCGCCGCAGGCGAGCCGACCGTGGCTGACCCAACGGCGATCGCGGCTGACGCAACGGTGAGGGCGCCCCCCTGATTCGGCCGATCGTTGGTCGCGGGCAACGTCACTGCCATTGGCTTCCGGTTGCTGTTCCTTCTTCCTGCGCGATCCCGAGGCAAAGGCGGGTATGCAGCGATTGACGCGTGCCTAGGCGCAAGAACGTATATATAGCTAGCGGAAAACGTAAGTCGAGCGTTGAGATGTTACATGGCTATTCCCAGTGTTTCCAGCTGCTTTGAAAGGAGCAGAGGGGGAGGAGGAATCGATCGGCAAGGGAGGAGAGGTGCACTTAATTGCTTCTGGCGCAGCTAATACTGAATTTAGATCAATAATTCCAACGGCATTGCATCGCTAAATTGGTGCTACGCGACAATAAAGGCATTTTGTAACTTTTACAACACGGTTTCTGGGTCCCTTTAGGCTTCTCTATAGCTCTGTCAGCAAAAAGTACCGTGGGAGCACTGGCGAACCTTTCCTGGGTGTCCAAAATCAGCTGAATATTTTGAGTCAGCGTGGTGCCTGAACTTTCAAGTTTCTTTATTGTTGTTGCCAAGAACGATAAATCGGCACACAAATAGTCCAAGTCATATGGAAGTGTACCATCATGCAGAACCTTCCGGGCCCTTCTCCCGGCGACACTCTCGTCTTCTGCAAAGCTACTAACAACAGCCTTAACGCCGTTTAAGTGTTCGTCGTAGTGTTCGACTGCCTTAAGCAAAGTTCCCTAGCGGGTAACAACAGGCTCCGCTGGAAGAGGTAGACCCGGCAACTGCTCCCTGAAAGCACGAACGCGGCTCGGATCCTTGAGGAAAACGCCTTCCTTGCAGCTATCAGTTCGTTGACCGAACTGAACGACTTTCGCAGCTCTTCACAAACCCGTTGAACCCCGTGAGCAAGACAAGTGACATGCAAGAATTCTGGATAAAAAACCTTGAGAAGTGCACCAGCCTTGCTCATATAGGCTGCTGCATCTGTGTAGAGCTACATTACTCGGTCGTCGTGGGCTCCGGAGGGGTACAGAAGTTTCAAGGACGAGTTCACGAAGCGGGCGATGGTCTCGCCGCTAGTTTTTTCTAGCTCTTTTGAGCAGACCAGGAAAGGTGGTGTTTTCTCTTCTGCGCCAAGCTTTCCGACAACGAAGTGACCGAGTACTCGTCCGGTCGCCTTTGTCGTCTCGTCCACAGAAATCCATATTTGGAATTCACCGATTTCTTTTCTAATTTCTTGTAACCTCTTCTAGTACAGTGGTCGCAGGTAATCCTTGCGAATAGTCCACTCTGATGATACATTTTGTTTGCAGTACTTTTGCAACAAATTCTTGAAAGTGTTGTTTTCGACCTTCGCCAAAGGGATGTTAGCCGCGACTAATGCTTCGCATAGGTCTGCGCTGAATTGGCAATATTAGCAATATCAGCAAGCCTCAAGTTAGCAATGGAATGGGACAAGATGCTCCTGCATTCCCATCGGTCCAACAATAGATCTCACATTTTTTTCTTCGAGATATACGACTGATTTAGGCAAAATCTGTACTCAACAGCACGAAAAGGCATTTATAGGCGCTGAAAAGCTGGTATAGGCATGAACCTGCAAATAGGCACGTATAGGCACAATCAACTATCGCTTAAAATGCTCCCCTTCCCTTATTTTATGCTTATATGTAAATACGCTCGATACAGACTCAAATAAAAATAGGCATTTTGCCGAAAACTCTGGTCCATATTCATTACTGTGAAAATGAAAAAAAACTCGCCTAAGTTTCGCTCTTGCAACTCCCCTAGTCCTGGCTCAGATGGATCGACGGCGACCGCCCCCACTTCATCTGACTGCGGACGCTACCAAATGCTGTTAACAACAGGTGACAGCGGTGGTATTTGAACCACGTGGACGCTACATTGCAAAACCCTACTTTGAGAGATGGACCAATATTGGACCAATTACTCTTTCGCTGGGTGCCTCGAGTGCACAGTCTTCAATCCAAGCATAGCCACCTAGGGATACTGGCCACCATTGGCCACACACACACACACACATACAAAACTCCAGCGTTCGCCTTATCGTTGCAACACTCGCTAGGAACGAGAAAAACACGTCATCGCGTACGTTCTTCCTTCGTTCGACCTCCTGTCATCATTCGCATGCGCTCTACTCTTTAGAATTGTAGCGACATGAATGACTAAGCTGCTTTAGGTGATCATGACTCATATTGGGCCGGCCGGGGATACTTCACAGGGCCGAGATAAGAAGTCGCTCTGCGTCTAGAGGCTCGGCGTGCACAGCATCCGCTTGACACAATAAGTCGCGCTTGCAGAGTGGCGTAGGAAAATGTCGACCAAGACGACTAGCTCACTCTCGACTTCCCCAAAATGAGGTCATCGAAATTTAATGCTCCCGACGTCCACCACACCATAATGATACCAAAACTCAATTTTGTGTCCATCGATGATCACCCACAAGAGCTTCCGTTCAAGGCTTGCGGGTGAGTGCAAGCTTTCGTGATTTGTTTGCTACTTATATTATATTAAAGGCAGATCATTGACAATTTTCTCTTAATAAACTGATGAAGTTATATTATTGGGAATATTTCAGATTATTTTGACAGCATTTGGCAAGGTTTGACACAGGACAATGTTTGAAATATTCTATGCAATTTTCACGAACCTATTTCACATTATTTCAAATAAACCGTTCTAAACATAATGCCAATATAAACTGCATTTATTTACATATATCGTATTACACAGCTTCAGACTGCAACTATGATATATTTATAGGAAAAATCCCGCGAGGCGAGAGTTCCAACGTCACCAAAGGTACAACAGTGGATCTTCCCCGATGGATGTTCAGGTTCGATTGAGTCCTCTGTCTTGGTGGATCGTAATAGAGGAATGTTCGAAGCATTCTTAAATTCGATGAATGTTCGAAGCACGCAAAGACGCGCCGAAGACAGCGATTAATAATATGCGCTCATCCCGAGGACTCGAACTAACCCTGACCAGACTCCCGAACACGACGACAGCTACACGCCGCGACGCGTACCCGACATGACCGAGACTGCCGCTGAGAAGACGACAACAACGATGCACAATGCCCGACCGTCAACACGCACAAGCCGAGATGCGACGCCCCGACGCACCCGGAACTCGAGGAAGGCAGCGTCCGACGTCCAGTTGTCCATCGACGGCTTTGACGGTAGTCGCCCTCATCGACACGGGAGCCGACTACTCGGTAATGAGCGGGTCATTCGCGTCTAAGGTGAGGAAAGTTACGACAAGATGGACGGTCCGCATATACGCACAGCAGGAGGCCACCCCGTGACGCCAAGTGGAACGTGCCCATCGCGCGTCACCATAGCCGGCACGACGTACGCAGCGGCGTTCGTCATTTTGCCTAACTGCTCCCGCGACGTCATTCTCGGAATGTACTTTTTGACGTACAACGGCGCAATTTCGACCAGCAGACGAAGTCGATAACTTTTACCACCGATCACTCCATGACGCCGGAATCGAACCCCGCATATCGTGCAGCTATAAGGTTCGCCAATGATCACGTCACCCTGCCACCCAGCGCAAGCTTGATGGTCACCGTCTACTATGAAGGTGCTGCTCCCGACGTCGACGCTATCATGGAGACTGACCAAAGGTTGCTTCTAGACCGCGGTGTGTCTGTCGCAAGAGGCATTGCGCGATTTAAGCAGCGCGAATCCCACGTTTTGGTCACCAATTTCACCGAGGAGTATCCAGCATTTAAACAAGCGCGCTTCAATTGCGTTCCTCGAAGAAACGCAACAAGCAAGCGACGTCATCGCAGTCGCCGACTTTGAACGCGCACCCGACGATACCTTCAAGCTTCCGCATCCCTTCGACGTGAATCCGGCGCTACCGCAAAAGAAAGGAACAATGTTAATGCTTTGCTGCGTCGCTAAAGCGAGTGTTTTTCGTCGAACTCAAAGTTACGTCAGACACCTCTGACGAAGCACCGGATAATAACCGAGGATGAAGCCCGACCTACCCGACAGTCACCGTAACGCGTCTCTTCACACGAGCGCGAAGCCATCCAGACTCGAGTCGACGACATGCTCAGCGACGACATTATACAGCCATCGCAAAGTCCGTGGGCTACTCCCGTCGTACTCGTGAAGAAAAAAGACGGCACTTTAAGGTTCAGCGTTGACTACCGGCGACTGAGCAAAATCACCAAAAAGGACGTGTACCCCCTGCCACTGAATCGACGATGCCCTCGACCACCTCTGCCATGCGAAGTACTTCTCATCGATGGATCTGAAGACAGGCTACTGGCAAATTGAAGTGGACCAGAGAGATCGAGAGAAGACTGCATTCATATTCCCCGACGGCCTATACCAGTTTCAAGGTGATGCCGTTTGGGCTATGCACGGCACCATCCAACCTTCCAAAGAGTCATGGACACTGTGCTAGCTGGCCTGAAGTGGCACACCTGCCTCGTATACCTCGACGACGTTGTGGTATACTCCCGGACTTTCGACGAAGACCTTGCAAGTTTTCAGTCTGTACTCAAAGCCATCCGTACGTTGGGGTTAACGCTGAAGCCTGAAAAGTGCCGCTTCGCGTACGAGGAACGCAAGTTTTTGGGCCGTGTCGTCAACGCTACGGGAGTCCTGCCTGACCCGGCCAAAACTTCAGCCATAGCGCACTTCCAAAGGCCGAAAAATAAGAAGGGCGTGCGCAGATTTCTCGGACTGTGCGCATACTAACGGCGCTTCGTCGCACACTTCGCACGCATTGCACAGCCACTCACACGCTTGACGAAACATAGCACGCCTTTCAGCTGGGAAAGTGCTCAAGAGGAAGCGTTCTTCGAACTGCAACAACGCCTTCAAATCCCGCCCGTGCTCGCTCATTTCGACGAAAACGCTGAAACGGAAATTCACACGGATGCCAGTGAAATAGGCTTTGGTGCCGTCCTCGTACAAAACTAAAGCCGGTGCGAAAACGTAATCGCGTATGGCAGCCGTGGCCTGTCCAAGGAAGAAAAAACGTACTCCGTCTTTGAGAAAGAATGCCTCGCGATTATATGGGCCATTTCGAAATTCCACTCGTACGTGTATAGAAGACCCTTTAAGGTTGTGACAGACCACCATGCGCTGTGTTGGCTCGCCAATTTGAAGAACCCCTCTGCGCGTCTTGGTCGGTGGAGCTTGCGTCTGCAAGAATTTGACGTTACAGTAGTCTATAAATCCGGGAGGAAACACTCCGACGCCGAGTGCCTGGCCCGCGCCCCCTTCGACCCGCCACCACAAGACTCTGATGAAGACAGCGCGTTCTTCGGAATCGTGACAGAGAGCGAACTAGCCGCCCAGCAGCGTGCCGACCCCGAGTTACGCGTCATAATCGACTACCTCGAGGGATGCAACGTCGCCGTTCCTGGACCTTCAAATGCAACTTACCAGAATTCAGCCTGAGAAACTCTGTCCTCGTGAAGAAAACTTTCAGTCCCGGAACGAGAACGAATTACTTTCCGGTCATCCCCGCGGACCTTCGTGACGAAATTTTGGAAGCGTGCCACGACCACCCGTCTTCCGGACATCTCCGCACAGCCCGCACTATTGGAAAAATCAATGCGAGGTACTACTGGCCCCGCCTTACCTCTGACGTCACCCACTACGTCCAGAGCTGCCGTGACTGCCAGCGACGAAAGACGTCACCGACGAGACCCGCCGGACTTCTGCAGCCGATCGCCGTCTCATCAAGGCCCTTCCAACAGATGGAATGGACCTTCTGGGCCCGTTCCCTACGTCACGATTCGAGAACAAGTGAATTGTCGTAGCAACAGACTACATGACGCGCTACGCGGAGACCGCCGCTCTTCGGAGGAACACTGCACAAGAAGTCGCCAAGTTTTTCACCAATTGTGTGCGACATGGAGCCGCTGACGATCAGCAAGAGTCGCGTCGACAGTGCGGACATCTCCTAAGTCATCTGGAGCGCGGAACGGCCTCTAGTGCGGAGCTCATACAAGGAATCTTACGCTACAGCAACACGGATCCCCGAAGAACGACGGCGTACCACCCCCAAACGAACGGACTAACCGAACTTTTGAACAAGACGATTGCGGATATGCTGTGCATGTACGTAGACGTTGAACATAAGACCTGGGACGAAGTGCTCTCGTATGTCCCATGTGCGTACAACCCGGATATCCAAGAAACCACGCAGACGACACCGTTCGAGCTCGTCTACGGGAGACGGCTTACTACTATGTTAGACGCCATGCTGACGTACGTAGAAGACGACGACCTGAACGCCGATGTCCAAGGATGCCTTCAGCTTGCGGAGAAGGCCCGGCAGCTCGCCCGAGTTCGTATAACGGACCAGCAGCTGGTGGATGCCGGCCGCTACAACCTCCGACGCCGAGCCGCCGAGTACCACCCAGAGGATCGTCTGTGGGTTTGGACTCCCATCGGACGGCGCGGACTCAGTGAGAAACCTCTGCGGCGGTATTTGGGAACCTACAAGATTCTACGACGCGTTGGCCAACTTAACTACGAAGTGATCCCCGATTGGTGACTCCGGCACATCACGACAACGCACGCGGCCCGAAGTCGTTTTAAAACCTTTCTAAGGACGATGACGAACTTTTATTTTATTTGTTCGGACTGTCGCTTATGTTAGCATCGGGTCGATGCATTTTTAGAGGGTGTTGTTGTGTAATGCCGCGAACCATGC
>JABSTR010002732.1:0-48661 GCA_013339765.2 Haemaphysalis longicornis | reverse complement strand
TCTTCGAGCTTCTCTTCAAACAGCACCTTGCCTCCCGAGGTCGCTTTGTCTAGTTTCCCCTCCCCGGGCTTGAAAACCGGACGTCGGGGCCATCTCGAGGGTCGTGACGGGTCGGCAGACGTGAGGTACTGGAGAAGGTGAGCGGGATACGAGTAGGCGACGTGGTGTTGCGTGCGGAAGGTAGTCGGCGATTTCTGTCGGCCGCTGGCCAATGACGGGTGGGAGGAGCAGCCAGACAGAACCCAGAAGCCACGGAGTCCGATCTTGCGGTAGGGGCACAGTCTGTATACGCGGCTAAGCTCACCGCAGTGATAACGCACAGGGGCTGCCATTCAGCTGTGCGCCCGGTTTGCGAACCCGGGTCATTTGGACTTTCGACTGCGAAGTGGGAAACGACTGCACAGGCGGGGATGAATTACAGGGTGGGATGGTAGGCAGATTTGATGGCTGCTGACACAACGCTGCTGCATAGCTTGCGTGGCAATGCGCGCATTTTTCGCATGGGTGTGTCGGGAGGCGAGAACGCTTGCGGAGCTCCTCGCGCACAATCCTGGCCATGGAGGGTGTCGGCTGTGGAGTCGCAATTCCAAGCTTGCCTAGCTCTTCGCGCAAGACCAACTTGATCAGTTCCCGCAAAAAGCTTTCGTAGCTCGTCAGGCTGGTAGCGGTTCTGGGAGTGTTGGCGGACCTCCGAGAATACTGCCGACTTCGCTCCTGCGCAGCCCGCTCGATAGCCGTCGCCTCCCTGACGAACTCTTGCACCGTGCGTGGAGCGTTTCGGACAAGGCCGGCAAAAAAGCTACTCTTTGACGTCGTGCATAAGGTAGCAAAGTTTCCTCGCATCCGACATGGCAGGATCAGCGCGGCGAAAAAGGCGTGCCATGTCCTCTGCAAATATGGTGACACTCTGGTGGGTTTTTTCTGGATTCTCGACTCCAGCAAGCGCAGCGCGTGGTCACGACGATCTGGGTCGGAAAAGGCTTCCTGAAGCTCCTGGCGGAAGTCGGTGCAGGACGTAAATGTAGCCTCATGGTTTTTGTACCCGATACAAGCGCCGTGTTCTAACAAGTAGCAGACGTGCCGCAGTTTGAGCGCGCCGTCCCACTGGTTTTAAAGTGCCAACACGCTCGAAGTGAGCAGCCCAGCCTTCCACGTCTTTGAAGGCATCCCCATAGAATTTATTGGGTTTGGGAGGCTGGGGAATTACCACCTGGGGTGGCGCCATCACGGGAGCTTGCGGGGCACGACGGGTTCGGACGTTGGAAAGGCCCGGTAATTCAGGAGAGAGACCGAGCTGGCGCCGACTGCTCCGATGGACCGGGGTGTTGATGAGACACGGCCTTTCTGGGCTGGCACCGGACAGGGATCCAGGCATCAGAAAACCCGGCTCTTCCACCAGTGTTGCGTCTTAGTAGACGGAGGTGTTGACAGCTGCAGGATGGCGATGTACCTATTTATTAGGCGTAGCGCTACACCGAAGAGTACAGGCAGCACGGCGAGCCTCAGCGAAGGGGGCTGAATCAATCTGGCCCGCGGGTGGTGTACCCATACATTTTCGTCGTCGCCTTTGAACACCTGGTTGGCAAGAACACGTAACCTCGGGATTGAACACCTGTTTGCACGGTGATCACACACACCACAAGCCGGGGATCGCTGCTTGATAAATATCCACGTGACAATATGGCGGACATTTCCTCTGTCTTATTTTAAGAGAGTGATGTAAGGATTGTACAGCATGGTTTTCCCGCTCTCTTTTACAGCAATATTTTGTATAACAGCTCTCAGAAATGATAATATATCGATACATAAATTGCCGTTATCCTGTTTCACTGCCATGGAGTATAACAAAAAGCAAAATCGCATTTTTTTCTCTTCAAAAGAAGAACGCCTAAACGACCTTCAAGTTGCTTTGGTTTAGACGAGAAACAAACACGCAGAATTTATTTTGAATGTTTTTTAAACACAAAGGGGAGAGGCAGACAAACATTTCAGTTCGGTTATCGCTGGTTTTTTATTTGCTACACGGACGTAGTCAGAAATATGTGATTTAGGAGTATTCTGTAAATGACTTTTTCAGAGAAAATGTCACCGCCATTACACTCTCTGGGGTGTTTGTACTATCAGCAGAAGGGCAGGGCAGTGTGACAATATTTATATCACATTTTAGAGCAATTTTACGTCACTGCTATTTTGAAGTTTTAAAGCCACCTGTTACTCAGCTGCCATGGCCGACTCTGTCACCCGGTACACCTCACCGGAGCCACGTCAAGGCTTACACTCGCTGTCACGTAGCGATGCAGTTTTTCATAAAATTTTGACGGGCATGAACGAACCAAATTTCCTTCATATTTTGTTCGAAAAATATTGAACAATTGAAAGAAGACATTCCAATCCTGCATTTGAAGACAAAGATAGTCTTGCAATCTTGCGGTACTAAGATCAAATAATGTATAGCGTATGATTCAAAAACGACTGAACTCAATAAACGTCTTAATATTACCATCACCAGCACGGTAGGCATGCATGTTTTTCCGCACCATCGCGACTGGGACATAACATTACCCTATGTAACGTTTGCTTACAACTCGTCACGGCAGGGCACCACCACATGTGCACCATTTTTTCTTTTCTATGGAATGGAACCTACCTAGCCGCTGGACACCTCACTTCCTTCTCCTAAGGTTTCTGTGACAAAATACGCAAGCGATGCCATCGGCCGCCTGGCTACCCACGGAAGATCCCCCAAACCCGCATAAAAAAGTCCCACGCCAACCAAGAGGCTGCTTACCACAACAGCCCCCGTCAAGCAGAGTATGCCCCAGGCTCCCTAGTCCCTCAGTGGTCTCCTCGCCCCAGCGTTTGCTTTTTATCGAAACTACTTTCTCACTACACTGGCCCCTACGAGATGTTCCCCCAGGTGAGCAACGTGGCGTTCAAGATCACCACGGTTCAACCATCCTATTCCGTGGCTCCGAGAGAAATTGTTCATGCAAAGGAAATTTTGATATCCACCTGAATGCAGCCGTACGGCTACAAAGGAAAGCTATATAGCTTTCTCAGGAACTTCGGAGCCGTAGAAAATTTCTTCCTAAACCCGGACGAATTTTTCTTCAACTGCGAAGTTTCTGAGGCATTTAGTGGCCCACCTGCATCGTGAGACCGTCTACTGAGACCGTGTACACTGTATATCAACCATGATTGCCGCCGAGATGACCATCTGCATTCTTAGTATTTCGCGCCCGCTTAAATTTAACTCCAATGCCATGTCATTGCGCTTGCATTAGATGCCTCCATCGATGGCACTTCTTCTTATTGCTGTATTAGGCCTCCTGCAATGTGCGTGTGGCATGCAATTGCTCTGCCCAAAGTTCAAGCAAAGATATTTTATACAGCAAAAAACCTGTAACACAAACTAATTAACCAATAAAAATTAGAAACTTTTGCTGCAGCATCAGTTTTTGATTGCCGTCAAAATGTTTTGATATATGCCGTCCTCTGGCCGTAGATTTGGTGATCTATATGCAGACACGGATGGAAAATTTGTGACTTTTACGCGTGCGTATACCCTCCAAGCTTAGATTCGTTTTAGTAATATGGTGGTCCCTGTTATTGAAAGGTTGTAAGAGGCGGAAGAAACAGTGTTCTGAAGACCTCCTCACTAAATGCACTCGGCAAACCATTTCCCCCCAAAGAGTGGCAAATGAACTAATAGGGCGCAAAGGCTTTACCGAACTTTGTCTAGTAGTTAAGTTCCCTTACGAGACCTAAAGCCGCAAAAATAGACAGGATAGAATACTTCTTTACCTCTACATCATATTTGAGTCGCTTTCTTATCTTTTGTTACTTCAATTAGCTGCAATTTCTCTCGCAGCCAGACAAGCCGTAATTACATTGCAACGTCCAGCCCCGATCCTGCCCTGACTCTTCCTTAGCATTACTATGCCTTTCACGATACCCGGGTTGGGACTTAAAAATGATGTAAATATTTTGTTTTTTTTGTTGTTGTATCACGGGGCTTTTTTCGTGCATTTTTCGTTTTTTGTACCAAATTGTGTTTTTAATCCTCTAGTTTTTTTTCTCTCTGCTAATCCCACAAATCTATCTCATCTACTGTAGCAATTCTCTAGTCCAAAGTTTCCAGAGACCTTTCTGCCACTTGCTTCTCACTGACCTTTGCGTTGAAGTCATCCATCACAATTGCGAACCGCTTTGTTGCATTCTTCACTGCTGATTTGCGTCCTCGTACAAGCTGCCTGCGGCTTCATCATAACAGCTGGTTGTTAGGCGCATACGCCTGGAATATCTTTAACCTATATCGCTCGTTTAGCTTGCACACAACCGCCGCGACGCCCTCGCTAATGCTAAAAGACTACCTTGTGTTTTCTCCTTTTTTGTGGATTAAACTCCGCCCCCTCCATGTTCTTTTTTTTTGGGGGGGGGGGGGGGTTCACTGTAGCACAAACTGTGCCCTCTAGCGAACTCCATGGAGCCTTTGCTTGAACTTCACACATTTCTTAATCCTAAAATATCCCTTCACTTCATCTCCGGAGCTCCCGTAGTAATACACCCTGGCTTTCCTCACGAGACAAACTGCGTGCGTTGAACGTTGCAAGGGTCAATTTTCCAAGGTGGCCTGTTCGGACCCAGAGAAACTGAGCACCCTCTGCTGTATCGCTCATCGGACCGCCACCGTGGGCAGGTGTTTCACAGCTGCTGGGGATTTACAGCCGAGAGTTGAGTTGGTTGAGCCTGAGAAGTGGTCGCCACAAATACGCCAGGGCGGCCAGATCCCTCCCTGGTGAGGGGTGCAGTTTATGTCCCTAAGAGCCTTCCAGCATGGTTGAACCTTTTTAGTTTTGCCCCTTAGGTATCAGGGATGATGGTTAGTTGCTGAGAAGGCAGCACTATATACCTGCACGAGTTGGACACAGAGAGCCAGGCAAGAACAACCGGCAGAATGAGAAAAGCATCGGGAAGACGACGTTGCAGTGCACGCCTGCGGTGATACTGAGCCAGCGTTTGTCGCTTTTCTTTACTCCATCTTCTGGGGGATAAGTTTAGACGCTGGCCTATTGATAAGAGATTCATTTACGTCTCACCGTAGGCAAAAGTCGCCACTCTTACGCTCAAAGAATATCTGCTTAAAATGGCTACTTGATGCCAACCTAGCCAAAAAAATTCCTGGCCATCTCCCAAAATTGAAACTTGATGGGGGGGGGGCAGGCTGCAAAGCACGCAGTGTAGGAGTGTATTCTTGGCGACGTGGCGTTTTTTGCCTACGGAGATGAAACTGTTGTGTAGAGGTATATATATTGCTGTAAAAACTCTCTTGTCTTTGAAGAATCGAATTCTCTAGCGCCATGGTGTAAACGAGTGTCCCGGTGTCAGTTTATTACGCGTTACGAAGCGGTCTAGCGCGAGGCGCAGACGAATGTCCCAGTGTTTCTTTTCGTCCCAGCTACTTTCTAGCGTGTTACGTACTCGTTAAGTAACTCCGGGGAAGAAGCGCAAAGCTTGCTTTCCACATTGGACAAACAGAGTTGAACCGTGGGCCTCAAAATATTATTCAGAAAACTAAAGTAATGATCATTAACCTCGTGACAGCACGGCGGTTTGAGATAGTTGGCGAGGCAGTGGAAGGATAAGCGAATATATCTACTTAGGCCAAGTTGTGACCCCTTATTCCAACCATGGGGCAGAGATAATTAGAAGGATAAGAATTGGTGGCGTGCATAGGGCAGGCATTCTCAGATAATGAATGACAGCCTACCATTGTCCCTGAAAAAGAAAGTATATGACACCTGCATCTTACCTGCACTCAACTACGGGCGAACACTCGGAGGCACACTTAAGAGGGTTCAACTTAAATTGAGGACGACTTAGCGAGCAGATGGCACGGAAGCAATATTAAGGGACAAGAAGAGAGCTGAGTGGGGTAAGGAGCAAACGCGGGTAAGGCACATATATTAGAAATTAAGAAAAAAAGACGTGGGCAGGGAATGTATGCGAGGCAAGATACCTGTCATTAAGTAACATAGTGTATCCTAGAGAAGGCAAGCGTTGCAGGGGGCAGCAGGAAGTTAGACGGGCAGATAAGATCAAAGAAGTTTGCGGGGAGAAATTGGTCGCAGTTAGGGCAGGAGCGGGATAATGGAGAATAACTGGAGAGGCCTTTGCTTTACACTGGCAGTGGCATAGATAAGTGTTGGTGATGATGATGATGTTGATGACGTTTTAGCGCGAAGAATTAAAGGGTTGCCAGGTGTTTTAGTACCGTAAATACATAAGGTGACGATTATGGCGACGAGAGGAGGCGCCAACAGCCGTAGCCGATAAGGTGCTTCGCCTCTTAAATGCCGTTGTAATTGCATGAGTATCGTTCCTCGTCATTTTACCGCTATTCTAAGGCTAAAAATCTGTTTTCGCGCTCTCCGGCAACAGCAGCTAGTTTTGACAGAGCTGCGCAAACTTTAGGCAATCCTGCATTTATTTTACTTGCTTGACACCAGGTGTGACTCAACGCGACACCATTCGCTCTGCCCTCATGCCCCACCCCCCCCCCCCGCCGGATGAAATAAAAGGTCTATATTCGCAAAACTATTGACGTTAGGAAGTTCAAATTTGGTACGAAGTTGCGGTAGACCTTCAGGAAAGAGGAACGCTAAATGATTATAACTTATACGTAAGTACCATTACATTGTTCAAAAATCATTAAGGAAACATTGTGACTGCGACATCCCTGTGGCGGGCACCCTGCCAACCACTCAAAGGAGAATTGAGAAAAAGAGCGACTTTCTTCGAAGTCGATGTCTACTGCGCTGTATGGCCGACCCCTGGAAAGCACCATGGCGCTGTACCAAGGATTTTCAAGAATTACGCGCCTTAGTACCTCAGTGGCTAGGCGTTCTGCTGTTGAGCCGGGTGACTCGGGTTCGTTCCCCGTTCCCGGCCCGGAGCCCGCTTTTCTACCGGAGGCGAAAAGGAAAACGCCGTGTGTGAGCTTACTGATTCACATTTATACAGATTTATAATAAATAGATTCGTAAGTTTGAGAATTGCGAGAGAGCTGACGGAACTTTATAATCGCTTTGTACCAGAACCAGTTGCTCCATTCGTCTTTTGTAATACATGTTAAAACACAATCGAATCGGCATTCAGCTATTTAGAAAACGCAGTACCATTTGTCACAAACAGTGCGAAAAAGTTGGCGTTTCTCTAGCTGGCCAGATGTCGGTAAATGGTCTCTACATTCCGTTGTTTTCCCACCCTGAAACCAATCCTTATGCGTATCTTTGCCGACGACAACTTAATTCCGTCGGGTCCGGTTACCCAGAGGTGCTGTTGAACAAGTTAATCAAGCCATTCGACGTAAGCGCGGAATGGACGCAAAGCTGCGCCGAAACAGGCCCAATATATTCGCTAAAGCAGAAGACGAAGCCGAGGACGGGTGCCGGCCAACACCGACGCCGGGCGTAACGGGGAACGCTGGGTCATACCGCCCTACCACCGTGCGACATCCACACAGTGCTCCGTGAGTGCGCTCTCCGTGAAATATGCCCTCCGCCTTACAAGCTGCGTTGGGAATTTCTTGTGCCGCACGGCACGAAAGAACGGTTGGCTGGTAGAGGTAGAAAACTTTCTTTAAAAAACGGTTGAGAGACACTGGCAAGTCTAATTTTATGAATGCACTGGCCTACATTACCGCTGTGGCTCTGTGGACCAGCCATCACTGAGAGGCTTGTAGTGCACAAGTTTGCTTCTTCAAACAATTTTCCTCCCACTGTTCCGTTGACGTGTGGTATGAGTCAACCAGTTCCTGGTAGTGTGGGCGAAAACGGAAATAGAGCTGAGGGTACGAGAAGTCGGCAATCAATATCGCAGTTTGGTGCGCAACAGGGAGCACAAAAGTAGACAAGAACTTGCAGCATGCCGGAGATATACTTGATTCCTGTGCTTGAAGACTGGTCTTGAACTGCCATGAATGCTTGCCAAAGCGTTATCCTAAGCGGGAGATGTAGTTTCTAAATAACCTGAATTAAATTTGTGTAACAGTATTGGGTACAAAATGATCGAAGTAGATAGAAAGCACTGCAGATTAGTTGCGTTGGGCACTGAACCCACAACGACACTCGAATATTTGCGGGTACAAAATACGCCAAATATTAAAACACATAAAAGGCACGTACTTAGTGTGTTTTCCCAACAAAAGAAAAGTAACGCTGGGTGCTCTGAATACGAATTTAAAATGAATAATTGTTTACAGTGCCGTAAACAACACAATGATCACGTCGATTTATTTGTTCGCGTTTTTTGACATACTGCAAATACCATTTGGGATTTCTGAAGGAAGGGCGCTACATTCGTTTGAAGTACACAAAATTCAACGAGGTTTTCGTTCGTAAACAAAAACGATGCTATAAAGATGTGAGTCAGATTTTCTAGATGTGAAGAGGAGGATCGGACATGAAATTTTAAATCTGAAATCGCAGGAATCAAGTGTCACCATGTTCATGGAAACAAAGCAACAAAACAAAGGCAATTTCAATGATCATACAAATAGAAACCGAAACTGGAGATTGTATTTCGCAGGATGGGTTCAAGAACAAACCAAACTAAACAATTTTAGCGGAACGTTCCTGTCACAACACTACTAAGTAATAGTAAACACCACGTGTGCTCCATAGAGAAAGAAGAAAAACCGTGGACACACACTTGATTAAACACTTAA
Source organism: Haemaphysalis longicornis (assembly GCA_013339765.2). Lineage (NCBI taxonomy): Eukaryota > Metazoa > Arthropoda > Arachnida > Ixodida > Ixodidae > Haemaphysalis > Haemaphysalis longicornis. The sequence goes on along the minus strand of JABSTR010002732.1, from coordinate 39,933 downwards.
GTTCACTCTGTAAAAATCTGGTCGCAGTAGGTTTGATTAATTTGTTTCATGTAGATATTTTTCAACTAGCGTTAGGCAACGTTCTATAGATGCGCTACCAGTAATGGACGAGTGCATACCGTTCCACGCTTTTACAGCTTGTGGGAAAAAGGTTTATTTAGGGCAATCGGTGCAATAACGGTATTCTTTTAAAGGTAAAGTGTGATTATGCCGCATGGGCCTCGTTTCTATGGGTCATGAGATACCCTTAAGTATCAGGTTTAAATTTTTATGAAAGAGTTGATATAAGAATTTGAAACGGGCTAGCTTCGAACGATTCTGCTAGGTGAGGATTCCGGCGTTCTCTCCTAGTTTTGTTCCTGAAGTAGCTGTGTCGTACCGATTATAAAATGTACCTCATTGCTTTTAGTTGTATTCGCTCTGGTTTATTTTCGTGTGCTGTAGCACCGGATCCAAATATTGTTCCTGTATTCGAGTAATGATCTGACAACAGCGTTAAATGCTAACTGCATTTTTTTCTGGCGGTGCTGAACGAGGGCATCTTCTGAGGGAAAACATCCTTCCCAGTGCATCTGATGCGATATGATTTATTTGGGCATCCCATCTGAAGTCTTGCGTAATTTTAAATCTATAATATGTGTGCTGTTGCATTCCGATTATAAAACTATTATCTATGTTGGAAATGTGTTCGTACCCGTTTTTCCATCTCCTAATTGATAACTGAGCGCATTTTTCTACTTTGAGGGACAGCCGCCGCGGTGGATGAGTGGTTAAGGCGTAGTGCTGCTGAGCACGCAGACGCGGGTTCGATTCCCGGCCAAGGTGTGTCTGATGGAGGCGAAAAGCGAAAGCGCTCGTTTGTTCGAGATTTTGGCGCACGATAGGGGTCCGCAGGTGGTGAAAATTAATCCCGAGTCCTCCACTAGGGCGCGCCTCTTCGCCTGCGTTGTGTCGGTGCGTTGAAAAAACATATTGTTGGACATTTCCAGTCATAAGACCAGCAATAAACAGAGTTTAGTGCAGTTTGCGATATGACATTGTCTTCTATGGTGTTAATACATCGCTAAATTACGCAATCGTCAGCAAATAATCAAATGTTGTCCGTAATACTGGAATGCAGGTCATGTATAAAAATCCGAAAATAATATTGGGGCCCGGTCGCAACCCTGGGGAACTGCTGATGTAGCTTGTATTAATTTGAAAATTTTCTTTGTAGTATCAGACTAGAAACGGGTCTCTAAGTAGTTTTTTATAAAGCGAATCATGCCGTCGTCGTTTGTTGATAACTGACTGTAGTTTGTTTTACTAGCTTATTCTGTGATTTCAGATTGAATGCCTTTGAAACATCCAAAAGGTTTCGACAACCTGATTTTGGTTGTCTATGCTTACAAATGTATCGTGTGTTAGCTCTACAACTGAAGCTATTATCGATAGTCCATGACGAAACCCGTGTTGGCAAGGTGATAATATATGTTTACGTTCTAAGTGTATATTTAAGTGCGGTATGATAATGTGCTCTAGCAGCTTGCTTACTGTGCAAGTAATAAAAAATTGGTCGCAAGATTGACACAGTGTCATAGCGGCCTTCTTTGGGCACGGGAACAATTTTGGCCGTTTTCCATTCCTTCGGTAACGTAGCAGTTGACAATGATTTGTTCAAAATCATGACTAGATATTTTGCTACCACTTCAGCGTGCCTTTTCAAAAAAAGTGTTTGGAATATTATTAAGACTTTTACCCTTTAGTGTGTCAATGTTCAGCAAAGCGTGTAACACACAGGCTTCCTTTATACATAGTGGATCTAAATGGCATAGATTTTGGGTATCCATGTCTGGCATACTATTGTCGTCGATACTGAAGACGGTTATAATGTAATCATTCAGCGAGCCAGCAGTGATAGAATTTTTGCATTGGGTGGGTTTTTTACTATTGTTTGGACTTTTGGGGCTCAAGTAGTTTTAAAACTTTCTATGAGAGCTTTTTAAAAGCCTGGGAGTACTTGGCTGAAGTATTATTTTTATTTGGCTACCTTTAGTTTCTTATTCATGTCTTTAAATGCTTTAGAAATTTTGTTTCCAGCCAATGATTCAGACTTTGCTTTTAAAGATTTTCTCAATCGCTTGGCACTCTACCTAAACTGCAAAATTGTAGTCTTCAGTAGTTCCCCTTAAATTTTACTTTGCGGCCTTGGCTAAATGTTGGGCGAAGAAAGATCAATTAATATACGTTGATTATGTACACTATGACAAGACGTGTGCGAAGCACAGCAGAGAAAAATGATGTTTTTAATGAAGTATCGCATCTGCTATGGTAAGATATTAAAAATACGGCGTTCTATTCCGGATATATGAACGCGAACGTTTCGCCTACAGCGAAAATGTTTTTATAAGCATAAATTAAGAGGCGTTTTATTCCGGATATATGAACGCAAACATTTCGCCTACAGCGAAAATTTTTTTATAAGCATAAATCAAGAGGGTGCTAGAAGAATACCAAAACTCAAACTGACCCAGAAGCCTTGAAAAACCTACAATTTCGCGGTCATGTTGTCTCAATTGCAGTTCATACTTCCTTGCGCCAATTCCACTTTTGAAACGTAAGGCCATCTTCAACTTGTATCAAGCCAGTGTGTGCGTACCGTATGGGGGACATAGATATAACTGTGACCGCTTTGGTAGTCACTCTGGTGATCTTAGAGTAACAGTCGGTGCGCATGTCCTGAACTTGCCTCTACACACATAAGAGGAGAAAAAAGTTCCTTGCGCCAAGCTGTGAGACTTAAGTGTAAACATATTTCTGACAGTGCCAGTTATCAACCTTACCAGTCGAGAGAAATACCTGCAATCTGCCATCTGAGTTGTTAAAAGTAAAACAATAAAGGAAGATATAAGTTACCCTTGCCCTTTCGTAGGGAGCGCAATTTTTTTCAATGCTTGATAGCACGCAGCCTAAACCACGTTTATTAAATGCATTCAAAGGCGTTAACCCACTGCGCTTCGCTTCTTTAGAGGCTACTGGTATCAACTGGCATTCGAAACATGTTACCATCAAACTTCTTGTTATTGATAGCAAAGGAACTTTGGCTGTGTAGCAAATAGAACCAAGACACAAGGATGATTTTAAAATCTTACAGCACGGGCTCATTTTCGTTATATTTTCTAGACATTTTGTCATACTACAACTTTAAGCAAAATCTTTACCTTGAGCAATCATTTGCGGAATAAACTGAATAAATAGCCTTTTTTTAAATTTGCTAAGGCACACAAGACTACTTCTGCAAATAACTTGTAATAAAAAATTTCTCCTCCTCTTTTACAGTCCTGTGGGCACAGAAGAAAACCACAAATGCCATCGTCCCTTGCAAAACACCCTCTTCTTGTAATTTTGTTGTATATCTGCTTACATGTGTACCGCACTGCTATTCGAAGTTTGTCAAATACACTTTTGCTTTCTTCTACACTGTTTGAAGCTTTGTTTTGGTGCACATTTCAACTAAAAATATACCACGCTAAATATAATGATCGTTCTGAAGATCCCAAACAAATTCGTTGCAGATAGTCACACTGGACGGAAAACACAATGAAGAAGCAAAGTTCATTGCTCCGAACAAGGTTTGTAGTGCCAGTAACCGTTGATTGAAAGTTTGCGGACAATTTTAAGGACAGCTGTCTTCAAATTTAGCTCTGCAATGCGCCGCAGGAGTGGTCACAAGCTTTTTTGCTAGTGGATATTAGAACCGTAGTAAATTTTTACGTTGTAATAATTTTTTGAAATATATACCGTATTGTCTGCAAATTTGCCATTCTGGAGTGCTGTAACCTGCGAGAAGTTCAATATGAGCATATAAAAGACTAAAATATTATCTTTTATCCCTCAAGCGTAAAGCAAAAGTTTTCAATAAATATAAAGTATTTCATTGGCCATTACAGAACTGTGTAGACATCCACGCAGGGTACATATAACGTTGTGCTAACTCAAGATATCAGCGAAAATCATGGGAAGAGAGACGCTAACGTGGCAATCGGTGATGTTTTGTGGACTGATCATGAGTAAGTGGTTGGCATCCTACCAAGAAACATTTACCACTTTTGAACGTTTTGACCACAGAAAAGCTTCAGTATCTGCAATAGTTTGTTTTCTAAAACACTTTCCTTCGTATTTTAATGAAAAAAATTCCGTAGCCTGCTGCACTTACTGCCAATTTTTAATGATTTTCAAGTTTTTGATTTGCAACGGTGTCGGAATTATGTCGCAGGCTACATGTGGAACGGTTCAGATACTCTACTTTTGCGTGTTTGTTTTGCCCTACCCTACAATAAATGGGCATTTTTGTTGCTATGTTCTTGGGTTGTCGCAGTGTAACTTTCATGTATCGACCATAAATTCGTGATGCAAGCGCTCTGTTAGTGGCGGTTATATTGAAACAAGACCCTGCCTCTGTCCGCCCACTCGCGAGCGCACACTTAGGAAATCAAAAAGTTTAATAACCCCAACTCTTGCATTTTTGCTGCCTTTCTTCTTATTGATATCATGCAGATATATATACTTCGCATTCTCAGGTGTAATGGTACCGTCCGACCACAGCGTATGTTTGAGGGCTGAATTCGCTGCAAGAATACAGGACCTGATGTATGCTGACCCTGTTTTGAATCAGCGTTTCTTCGCTTTGCTCAACATTACGCATCCAATATGTCTACTCCCGTGGTGTTTTCTGGACCAAATAAGCCTCAAATACTTCTACTTATTGTTCCGAAACATAGATTTGTGCATGACGGTACGGAGGCACCCTAGTTGCAGAGGCGTGCTTCCTTTCTTAAAAATTTGCGTATTTTAAGAATCATCCGTGCGATTTGTATTGATAGCGTCTTTTCATTCGTGTGGGTTGCTACCTAATAAGTTATAACGTCACAAGAAAACGTTACAATAGCAAAAATGCGGCAAATTCTGGGTGACTTGTGCCTAAACAAAGCTGGTTATTTCCAGTCGCTTTTAACCATGTTACTCTTCAAAATAACAGAAGATACACCAACCCATATTCTCGTCAGCTCTCAAATCCTGGCAGTTCTGAAACATCCGTTGTTTAGCATACATATAGAATATTACTCAACTATGTACGGCTTCGCTGGTATTACCCGCAACAGCGATGGTGAAAATGGCCATCATTTTTCACAAAGAGAGTACTCTGATAGGATATATATTAAAGTTCTGGAAAACAAAAGGCCATAACCGTGGTATCCATTTGTTTATACCGACGTTCGAAACTTCTTCATTAATATAATGCTAGATAGTAGCTTCAGTCTTCGTGCTGCCTGCATGAGGCGACCCCTGAAAGGAAATGGCTACGTCCTATTAAACCACAAAACATTAGTTTTTTGGGTGCTCAAAAAATGATGTAAAATAACCCCACGCTAATTAGCGGGAATTACGCCACGGTCACTCTAATCCTTTACGGAGACGATTGACTTCAAAACAGTGTCACGGGTCATTTTTCGTTAACAATTACCTGAGATAGTTAAGAAGGTTTTGCGAGAGCATTTTTCTTTGGTGGCTAATCCCCTTAAATGTCTCTGCGTTGTTCCAAATAATCGTTTTTAGTACACTTTTAACCACCACAAGTAGATTTGTTTCTTTACAATTTCTTGGAAGAGCCACAAAGACAGAAGCGTTAGGCCTTTCAACGTAATAGTTGGCCCGTAGCTGATATATCTATAGAGGACTCTGCAGCGCAACAGTGGTTACTTTTTAAAGTCATAGGCTTTCGTTCCACAGCCTTGGTTGATGGAAAAAGGCGTTACTCACATCAGCATCAACAAATGTTCAAAAAGAAACGCATAAAAATTGGTTTACTACCCTTTAGTAGTCACTTTGTATACCAGTTTTGTCTTTTAGAGAGATGAGGCAGAAACATTCTGTTTTTAAAACCAATAACAGCAACCGCCACTCTACTCTTTTTTTCAGTTCTACTGTCGTGCTCATCGGTCAATGGTTACGCTACAAACAAGATAGTAGGCCCTAAAGATGTGAGTACTTACCTTGTAAATAAACTGAATTAGTGCACAGTTGTTTCTGTAAAAAGGTAAGGAGACCGTCATTTCATTTTAAAATTCCGAAAGTTGCCTAGAACAGATTCAGAATTTTCCTCTGTTTGAAAAGTACAGCCAAGCAATAATGCCCGGGTTTTATTGGGGTACCACTTTCCAAAAACAAGTTTGCGGGAAGTTTTTGAACAAGCATCCTCCTCGTCAAAGGCACGCCGAACTGTTCGAAATAGGTCAGTGCGTAATTGTGAAGCTCTCTACGTCTCTTGTCTATAATTCCTTTTCAGAAAAGGAAGAGGGTAACAGAGAGCGGGCAAAATTATAAAGATGGGCATGACATTAACAGTGTTTGGTGCCTTGGGGTCTACGTACGTAAACCTGTACTCAGTTCTATGTAGAATGAGTATGAAGTTAGCATGTCGTAAGTTTCACAATGAAATAGCCTACCATCAAGTATTGGCCAACTATGTTTGGTGAACATCAAGTTTTACCTCTAGGCTTAGAAAACTGGTTTCCTTTACAGAAACGTGTGGCTATCATTGTGCATCAAGGCGCAGGTAACAGCAGCGTCCGTAAGATATTACAGCTAAAAGCGTTCTCAAGAATAGCTCCATACCTGGCAACTGCTCCATTTACCAGAACAAATTGGCAATAACTGCACGAACAAGCATTTGCAGCACGTGAATATCAAATCAGGTTTCAGAAGTAGTAGTGTATGCTACTGCAGGTCGCGTTCTACAGTTGATTTGCTACGTGCTGTATTCTGGAGTACGTGAGTAAGTCGTCAGTGGCCGAATAAACAAATTACTTGCATAAGAAGGACTAGCAGTTTAGACCGTAATAATGGGAGCGGCTTGATCTTGCTTACCCGCTGAATTTTTTTTGTGCAATCGTGAGACTTCCGAACTCTTTGTGCCCGCAGGCTAGCGCTCATGCTCGCATGGAGATGAATGACTCTTGCTCAGCAAGAATGTACGATGGTGTCACGCAATATGGTAGTGGCGTGTCGCGGTCGTAAAGGCTAAGCTTAATGAAGCTGGGCGGTGCAAAGACAATGATGAACCCTGACGGAATATCCGCGTTCTTCTATCTCTTAATAATTGCAAACGTGTACTCTGCTCACTTTGTAAGCACCCCTCTTCTAACAACCTCTTCTGTCAACAGCTGGTAGGCTTATTCCCGACGTGCATTTATTTGTTTCGCTTGCAAAGAATATTTTTGCTGATGTGAGTGTTGTATCTAGCGTTAAATAACTGCTAATGTGGAAGCTTTAACTGCTTTCCTATCTTGCACAGCCGCAAGAAAGTGATCAATTGAGAAAACTACCGATTGGCTCTCGTGGCAACTTGAGATACTGCCATAGCGGAATGAGATTTTTACATCGCTTTGGGCAATGGTTAATTTGAAAGACACATCAACGACATGCCCTGTAGGATTAAAATGTGGTTGAAATTTAAAATGGTTACAGTTACTGTATGCCGCTTAGGCACATTTCGTTAGCAGGCTGTCAAGGCAGAACAAAAATTCGGTTTAAATGGGAACGTACTACTCAGGCAGACTGCTAAGATTGGTTTTCATAGTAGTGTTCTTTATTACATTTAAAAACCCACAACACCGGATAGCGATTCTAACATATGTAGAAGGACAGATAATTATGTGCTCTTATATCGTTTGTATATATTCGAATACCGTACCCAGGCATTCTGTACAGATTGGTGTTTGGGACATATGGGAACGTACTACTCAGGCAGACTGCTAAGATTGGTTTTCATAGTAGTGTTCTTTATTATTTAAAAACCCACAACACCGGATAGCAACTAACATATGTAGAAGGACAGAAATTATGTGCTCTTATATCGTTTGTATATATTCGAATACCGTACCCAGGCATTCTGTACAGATTGGTGTTTCATTTGCTAATGGGACATATGTTAACACCACGATTAACTGTATGTTTCAAGTCGTGCTTTGGATGACATCACAGATGACAACTCTTATGCAGTAAGTCCTAAATAATATTTTCAAACACGCAACCCCGCTTACACTAGTTTTGCGACTGGCCATTTCGTAAGACCTCACAAGCTCTCTTTTACGCATTGTAGCTAGAGAGTTTTCATGCTCATTCGGCCTTCAGTTCAGACATAGGTCTTCAAAGTGGAACATAAACCAATGTTTCTCACATGTAAATCCACTGCAAGTGCTGTTCTTCCACACGATATACTATAAAGGCTAATATACTTTGAAATACCCGTTTAAAAATAACTAAGAAAATCGAAAACATTCATCAAAACATACATAGTCTGCTATCCGCTAATTATATCTTGTCTTACTTTATGACATTACACAGACGCTAGACAATATAATTAGCATCCATCTATGGCAGAATATTGATTTAGGTAGGTGCCTAAGCACCTGTCTGAAGTCTATTCATAGCACACGCCCAAATTCGAAAGTAACCAAAGCTGACGAATGAGGCCACCCAACCGAAATTAAGTAGGGCATCACGGCAATTTAGCGAAGCCAGTTAACAGAGACAGCTAAATCCACTGTAGGGATAAACTCTCTAAATACATGGTAAAACCAGCAGCAGCGCTGCGCGTGGATGCCGATCAGAACCGTTCGAAAACCTAAGGCGAAAGCGGATAGCGAAGCAATTGATTTGAACCTGCGATTAACCCGTTGGGTTTTTAGGAAAGAGACTCGGAATACATTATTCGTACAGTCAGGCCATGTCAGCCCTGAAAAGTGCTGGTTCAGACAACATACCTATCAATGTACAAGACACCATATTCAGAAACTTAGTGTACACTTTGCTACAATATTTAACTCGTCGGTTTATGCAGCAACATATCCCGATGCCCCGAAAATGGCTAGGGTGGCCCCACTTTACAGAGGCGGAGATCTAAACCATTACCATAATTACACGCCAATATTCATACGAAGTGTCAGTATTATTTTTTTTTCTAAAATTGCTCGCGAAGTGTATTATTCGATTTTTAGATAAATATCAGGTACTTCTCGAAAGTCAGCGTATATTCCGCAAAACGAAATTCACGGCCACTGCAATTTAAACATTAGGAAAGACAGTAAACGACGCTTTACACGTTAAGTGTCACGCTATTGTTATTTTTATTGATATAAAAAGGCATTTGATACGATTAACCAAGAAATTCTGTTAATGAACTTGGAGCGGTATGGTTTTAGGGGGATATCTAAACAATTTCTTCGAAGCTATTTAAGTGTTAGAACAGAGTACGTCGAAATTGGGTCAACTGCTTCTAGTATTGAATGGATTACTTGAGTGGTTCTCTCAAGGCTCGGTGGTGTGTCCAATCACATTTTCTTTAGATATAAGTGACCTAACGCTGGAAATAGAGACAGGGAACGCAATTATGTATGCAGACAATACTGCTTTCTTGTTTTCTTGTCAGGATCTTTTCGTGAAAGGTAGTCCAATGCCGATCTCACTTCAGTCACATTGGTTTACAAAGAAGAAAATATTCTTGACGTATTCAAATCAAATTGCTTGGTAATCTCCCGTCCCACTAAAACTGAATCCTATCAAGTAAAATAAAGGCAGATGACAGTTTGATCAAAAAAGTTTGAGTACAATTATTATGCGTGGCTCTAGGTTCTGCTCTTAGTGGTAAGATAGGTATAACATGTATGTGAAATACGTTAACTCGATCCAGTTTGGTTGTAGAGTTAGGTGATATTTTCAATTACATACACTCAAAATATTATACAAGAGTATATGTCTTCGCAATATTACTTACTGTGTTGAGACTGTGGAAGGGAGTTTGGAAACACACACTCCTCTATATAAACCGAGTAGCTTTGCTACAAAAGAGAGCACTCCGCATTATAACATTTTGCAGAGTAAACGGCAGTTCTGGTACACATTTTTCTGGCATAAACTTTGTGCCTCTTTAAAATGCTAGTGACCACAATTTATCTTGCATTGTCAACATATATCAGAAAACGACATTCTGTTCTCTCGTTCTAATTTATTGGCCGAATAGAGAAACCAGCACTTAAACCAACCTTCGTTTCAACCTGCTTGTTATCCATCATATTCATGGTAAACGTATTATAGCGTTCTTCTGAGCTATATTGGTGAATGTTCTGCCTTCGGATATTAAAACTAACGCCATTTTGTTAAGTGTAACAGAGTTCTTTGTGATGGAAAGTATGTCTCGCCCATGTAGCCCAGCGCAATTTTTTCGCGTGCTGTTATTTTATGTGTGTAATGTTATTTTCCACTGAAATGTTTTTATGACCCGCGTACAATTCCATGAAGCCTTTACCGGATGTACCCGGGCACTATAGGGAAGAAAGGAAGGAATAGTAAAGGAAAGGCAGGGAGGTTAACCAGCATTATATCCGGTTGGCTACCCTACTCAGGGGGGAAAGGATACGCGAGATGAAAGGAAAAGAAAGGACAGCGGAATAGAGTGAAGGGTAAAATGAGAGGAAAAAAACGCGAGGCGTGACCAGGTAACTACAAAGGCCGTACAAAGGACTCGCACAAAACTAGAAAATGCACAAAACTAAGGCGGTACACTAATAAACTGGGAACTAAGGGCACTGCACTGCAGCAATGTCCGCTACAATCGTTCAGACAGGCCTCGTGTCTTCAAAAAGCGAAGTAAGGGTTTGTGTAGCCTTTCGGCTGGACGGACAACACCTATGACACAAAATGTTTTGTGCTGTAAATGGGTTGTCGTCGAGGCGGCGAAGTGTGGTGCAGAGCTGTGGCCTCAGCGTTATGAATCGGTCATAATGGCACAGAAGGCGCTCAGTCGTCTAGTCGGTGGCGCACACATCACAAGCAGGGCTGTTGGCCATTCCAATGGTGCAGGAGTAAGCACATGGAGAAGGCAAGTCCTAGCCACAGGCGACAAAGTTAAGGTGACGTCCTATGCGTGGCATGTTATACGGTAGGTGGCGCTGCAAATCAAGGTCGAGCGAGTAAAGACGAGCGTTCGAGAACTCTGTTGTATTCCACTTAGCGAGAATGACTTCGTGGCTAATGGACCGCAGCGACGTTGCTGCATCAGTGCGTGATAGAGGGATGCGCGTAAATCTTGCCTTTTTGTGGGCGCCATGAGCCCCTCTATCCGGATGTTCGTCCCCAGTAATGCCGCAGTGGCTTGGGAGCCACTGGAAAACAATATCATGTCCATTCCTGACTGCTGCGTCATATAAGCACAGGGAATTTCCGCCACAAGTTGTTCGTATGGGCCGTGGGGAGGCGGACTGATTCACTGAAGAGCAGGCCTCAAGCCGCATAGCACAACCGATTTTTCTTGCGATTCCCGCTGGATGAATATAACGACCTCCTGAATAGCTGTCATTCAAAAGAGGTTGACGTCGTCGAGTTTGAAAGCTTAAAATGAATTTCAGTCCACTTTTGTGGAGTTGGCTAAGGCCCCAGATGGCAAAATTTTAGTTTAGTGTACGTAAACAATGAAATAAAGTTTCCTTTTTATTTCTTTCTTCTCTTCTTTTTTTTTTTCCTTCTTCCTTTCCTTTTTCTTTCTTCCAGTTTTTTCTTCCTGTTTTCTCTCTTCTCTTCTTCCTTTCTTTCTTTCTTTCTTTTTAGTTCTTTCTTTCTTGTTTCTTCTTTTCTTTCTTTTTTTTTATTTATTTTTTTTTTTTTCTCATTCTTTTCTATTTTTCTTTCTTTCTTTCCCAAAAAGCCTGCAAGAAGATGCAGCCATTTAAACGAGCGGCTATGCGGTTCTATTTACGAAGACCCGAGATAGGTCGCTGCCGAGTTCCCAGCTGGTCGGGTCAACAGAGAAGTAGTGATACCAGAGCATCCAATAAACCTCGCGCTACCCATGCGAAATTACCGGGAGCATGCTTGGAATTATCAGTGCCCAGTTGAGTCCGCTCACGTTGAAAAAGCGCGGCTTGTGTGAACATCATCGCTCAGCTCCATCAAAAATCGAGTTCGGATAGGCTTTCCGTGGCGTAAAGTGCGTAACCCCAGGCATGCCCCGACATGGCCCAAATACTTGAGTTCCTCGTACGCGAAGCGGGACTTTTCAGGCTGCAGCGTTAACCCCGACGTACGTATGGCCTCGAGTACAGACTGCAACCTTGCAATGATGTTTCGTCGAAAGTCCGGGAGAATACCACAAAATCGTCGAGGTATACGAGGCAGGTGTGCCACTTCAGGCCAGCTAGCACCGTATCCTGTGACTCGTTGAAACGTTGCTGGCGCCGTGCACAACCAAACGGCATCACCTTGAACTCGTATAGGCCGTCCGGGTTATAAATGCAGTCTTCTCTCGGTCTCTCTTGTCCACTTCAATTTGCCAGTAGCCGGTCTTCAGATCCATCGATGAGAACTACTTCGCGTGACAGAGGTGGTCGAGGGCGTCGTCGATTTGGGGTAGGGGGTACACGTCCTTTTTGGTGATTTTGTTCAGTCGCTCATAGTCAATGCAAAACCTTAATGTGCCGTCTTTTTTCTTCGCGAGTACGACCGGGGCGGCCCAGGGGCTTTTCGACGGCTGTGTAATGCCGTCGCTGAGCATGTCGACTTCACGACTTGAGTCGGTAGGTCGGTTATTATCGGGCTTCGCCAGAGGTGCTGACGTGTTCTCGAAGAAAACACTCGATGCGCAAAAAATCCAATAATTTCTTCCGTTCTTCTTGCGGTAACGCCGGTTTTACGTCAAAGGGATTCGGACGCATGAAGGTCTCTTCGGGTAGGTGTTCAAAGTCAGCAACCGCGATCACGTCACTTGCTTCTTGCGTTTCTTCGAGGTACGCAATTGCAGAGCCCCTGTTTAAATGCTGGTATTCCTCGCTGAAATTAGTGACCAAAAGTTGGGATTGGCGTTACGTAAAGCGCGCAATTCCTCTTGCAATGGAGACACCGCGGTCGAGGAGCAACCTGTGGTCACTCTCCACGATAGCATCGACGTCAGGAACAGCATTTTCGCAGTATACGGCGATCATCAAGCTTGCGCGGGGTGGCAGTGTGACATGATCATAGGCGATCCTTAAAGCAGCACGGTGTTCGGGGTTTGGGTCTCGCGTCACGGAGTGATCGGAGGAAAAAGGTATGGACTTGGTCTGTAGATCAATTATTCCAACGTTGTCTGTCAAAACGTCTATTCCAAGAATTACGTCGCGGGAGCAGTTAGGCAAAATGACGAGCGTCGCAGGGTACGTTATGCCGTCTATGGTGACGCGCGATATGCACGTTTCACTTGGCGTCACGAGGTGGCCTCCTGCTGTGCGAATGTGCGGACCGTCCCATGTGGTCATACCTTTCTTCAGCTTTGACGCAAAAGGTTCGCTCATGACCGAGTAGTCGGCTCCCGTGTCTATGAGGGCGACTACTCAAACTCGATGGACAGCTGAACGTCGGCCGTTCTCGAGTTCTTGGTGCGTCAATCGTGGCGTCGTATCTAGGCTTCTGCGTGTTGACGGTTGGGTACTGTGCATCTTGATCTTCGTTGTATTCTCATCGGCAGGTTCGGTCATGTCGGGTACACGTCGCGCCGTTTTGCTGTCGTCGTGGTCGGGAGTCTCAACGGGGTTAGATAGGGTCGTCGCGGTCGGGGCATGTCTTGAATCATGGTCTTCAGCGATTTCCTCCGTCGTTGGGGGGTTTTTATTTTTCCGCCGTTTGTGCAACTTTACCTCCGAAGTTGCTGCTTTTAGTTTCCCCCGCGTGGGCTAGGGGATCTTCCACGTGAGAAGTTAGCAGTGCTGCGGCGGTTCGGTGACTAATACGGGTAGGGCGACAGTGAACGGTTCAAGCGGGCTGGTGCTCGGTTGGTGCTGGAGAGGCATTATTCGATCTCAGCGGGGCGCTGGCCGTATCGGGGGCTTGGGGTGTCGACCGAGAACCCTCGCAAACCGAGCCTCTTGTAGGGACAGCGACGGTAGATGTGGTCGGCCTCTCCGCAGTGGTAGCACAGCGGGCGATGATCGGGTGTTCGCCACACGTCGGTCTTCCTTGGCGTCTGGTATTGGTCTACAGGTGTCGGGCGGGCGGCATTGGACGGCGGTATGGCTCGGCCTCTTGACGACGGGTTGGTGCAGGGCGGGGTTGACGAACAGCTGGGGAGTAGGTGGTGGCTTGTGGTTCGCGGGGTGGTTCCGACGGCGTAGAAGTTCCAATTGCGTTTTGGACTTCTTCTCGGATTACGTCGGTCAGGGAAGCCACTTGAGGTTGTAGCGTCGTTGGAAAAAGCGTCCGAAGCTCCTCCCTGACCACTGCTCGGATGGTCACTCGCAATGTATCGGAGCTTCCATTTGCGGCACCGATGGTCTCCGAGAACAGCGCGTTGACAGCGCGGTCGTACTGCCTCTTTCAAATTTCCAGCGTATTCTCCATCGTTGCCGCCTCAGATGCGAATTCTGCCACTGTCTTCGGAGGGTTACGGACTAGACAAGCAAAAAGCTCTTGCTTCACTCCTCGCATTAGAAACCTGTGCTTCTTTTCGGTCATTTCAGGGTCCGCACGACGAAAAAGTCGCTTCTTCTCCTCTACAAAAATCATGACTCCTTTGTTGGGGTGCTGCGTTCGAGTTTCAAGCAAAAGCGCAGCTCGCTCTTTTCTCACCACGGTAGTGAAGGTCATAAGGAACTCCCTTTTGAATCGAGTCCAGTCGGTCAAAGATCTCTCATGGTTCTCGTACCAATTTCGAGCAGCATCTTCTAAGTAAAAGAAGACGTACCGGAAAATTTATTCTTCGTCCCACCTGTTGAAGATGCGGACGTGCTCCAGCTTCCCCAACCATTCTTCGGGGTCTTCGTTGGCGACGTTGTTTCTTCCACCATGGTGTTGGTTGCAGGGTTCCTTCTCTTGGGCCCTTCTGGCAGAAGACCGAACTCGGGTAGCCATTCTTGAAGTCGGCGGCTTTCTCTGGTTGGGCTGGCTTGACGGCTTCTAGATGTAGTATTGAGCATAAAGGCTTAGTACCCTGCACCTCCACCAGATGTCACGAAGCCAAGGACGACGCAGTTGTCTTGAAGGAGAAAGAAGTTTATTGGAGCAAACTTGTGCTCCCCTAACAACTCAAAAGAATAGAAAGGTGGCGAAGCAGCGGTCAACAAAGTGACTAGCGCAGGCAAGTGTCGTCGAATGAATGCTGCGCCGTCCGCACTTGAGGCATTTATCATTCGGCGCAAGTGTTTCTGGAAAGGCCGATTCCCATCTAGAACATTGTAGATCACAGAAGATTATTCTGGGCTTGTGACGTTAGGGTGAAACAGTCTGCTTATCTGAATGTGATAGCCCGTGCGGCATAAAAGTAAAGAATGTAAGACGCGCGTCGTTTGGAACGCAGATAACACAGCCGGGTGTGGCCCGGCAGTAAAAACAAACAAGAAATAAACAAACCCATACACGCTTCGCGGCAAAATATATATATATATATATATAATATATATAATATACTATATATATAT
The DNA here is from genome assembly GCA_013339765.2 of Haemaphysalis longicornis. Taxonomy (NCBI): domain Eukaryota; kingdom Metazoa; phylum Arthropoda; class Arachnida; order Ixodida; family Ixodidae; genus Haemaphysalis; species Haemaphysalis longicornis. The sequence goes on along the minus strand of JABSTR010002732.1, from coordinate 24,454 downwards.
ATATATATATATATATAAATATATATAGCGAATCAGAAATTGGGAAATGAGTGCCTGGGTGACAATTAGACAGAAAAGAGAAAATAAAGGGTGGCAGTCAAGAAAACCTCGGCAATATAAGGGGAGGTTGTTGTGGGTCATGAAAACAGATGAAGAATTTTTTGAGTCAGAAAGAAAGTGGTGAAAAAATGCCGGCCAGGTGGGTTCCGAACCCACGAGGTCGTGGGTTCGAATCCCACCCGTTGGCACACCCTGCGAGCCTAAACAGCTCCCAGGGTGTGATTTCTGAGACAGATCTCCTGACAGATCTCCTGTGATTTCTGAGACAGATCTCGAACGTCTAAAGGATCAGGGCGTCACAGCTGTGCGGCGCATCACGATGCGCAGGGATGACAAGATAATCCCCACCAAACACATTATCCTGACCTTAGACCGCTCGGCACTTCCACAATATATAAATGCAGGCTTCCTTCGATGCTCTATTCGACCTTACATTCCGAACCCACGCGTTGGTTCAAGTGCCAGCGGTTCGGGCACAGTACAACCTCTTGCCGCGGCAAAACAACGCGTGCGAAACGCGCCGCGCAGGACCACCCCAACGACAACTGTAATTCTGACATCCTCACTTGTGCAAACTGCACGGGCCCACATGCGGCCTACTCCAGAAAATGCGAAAAGTTCCAAATAGAAAAGAAAGTAATCAATCTCAAGGTCACAGAAAACATCACCTTCCCAGAGGCGCGGAAGAGGTTCGCGTCTTTCCCTCTGGGGAGGTACGCCGACGCAGCTCGCCGGGGGGCGGAGCGGCGTCTGGTTTCCACAGGGACCCAGTTCAGCGAGTCTGACCTGGTCCCTCTCCCGCCCCTCCCCCCCTGGGTTGCCTCTGGCAGCGCAACCCACCACCACGCCGCTTGCTGAGGCAGCAGCGGTTGTGGTGGCAACCTCATTTACTAACAATATTATTCTGCGAAAGCCTAGCGAGGGTCTCGGATCTGGCAGCCTTGATGCCTAGGTAGCATAAGAGGGCTTCCCGCCAGTTACGCACTCATGACAGGCTGTAGACCTCCGAGTCACCCGCGGGGCTTGAAAATAAGGTCCCCTTCTCCCCGTGTAGTCAGAGTGGCGCTGGCGACCACCCTCAAAGCGTGAGATACAGTTGTAGAAAATATAAATACCCTAGAAAGTGAAGGAGAACCAGTCGCCCAGATAGCGGAATTGGTAAGGTATTCGAGATGTAATTGAAAGGCGTGGGTTCGGTCCCCACACTGGGCGCGTGTGTTTCTTTCTTTGTTTCTTTTTCTCTTTCTTTTTTTTTCTTTCTTTCTTTCCTTCTCTCTTTTTTTCTTTCTTGCGTATATTTAAAAAATGTTAACTTGACTAACCGTAGTAAAAAAAAGAGCCTAACAACGCCCCTTGCCTCCTTTGGCGTTCTAGACTGCCGACCTATCTTTCTGTATTTCCTCAGCGAGCCCCTCATTTACTAACAATATTATTCTGCGAATGCCTAGCGAGGGTGTCGGATCTGGCAGCCTTGATGCCTAGGTAGCATAAGAGGACTTCCCGCCAGTTATGCGCTCATAATAGGCTGTAGACCTCCGGGTCACGCCCCGGGGGTTTGAAAATAAGGTCCCCTTCTCCCTGTGTAGTCAGAGTGGCGCTGGCTACCACCCTCAAAGTGTCAGATACTGTTGTAGTAAATATAAATACCCCAGAAAGTGAAGGAGAACACAGTCGCCCAGATAGCCGAATTGGTAAGGCATTCGAGATCTAATCGAAAGGTGTGGGGTCGGTCCCCACTCTGGGTGCGTGTGTTTCTTTCTTTGTTTCTTTTTCTCTTTCTTTTTTTCTTCTTTCTTTCTTTCTTTCTTTCTTTCTTTCTTTCTTTCTTCCGTATATTTAAAAAATGTTAACTTGACTAACCGTAGTAAAAAAAAAGAGCCTAACAACGCCCCTTGCCTCCTTTGGCGTTCTAGACTGCCGACCTATCTTTCTGTATTTCCTCAGCGAGCCCCTCATTTACTAACAATATTATTCTGCGAATGCCTACCGAGGGTCTCGGATCTGGCAGCCTTGATGCCTAGGTAGCACAAGAGGGCTTCCCGCCAGTTATGCGCTCATGATAGGCTGTAGATTTCCGGGTCACGCCCCGGGGTTTGAAAATAAGGTCCCCTTCTCCCTGTGTAGTCAGAGTGGCGCTGGCTACCACCCTCAAAGTGTCAGATACTGTTGTAGTAAATATAAATACCCCAGAAAGTAAAGGAGAACACAGTCGCCCAGATAGCCGAATTGGTAAGGCATTCGAGATCTAATCGAAAGGCTTGGGGTCGGTTCCCACTCTGGGCGCGCGTTTTTCTTTCTTTTCTCTTTCTTTCTTTCTTTCTTTCTTTCTTTCTTTCTTTCTTTCTTCCGTATATTTAAAATTGTTAACTTGACTAACCGTAGTAAAAAAAAGAGCATAGCAACACCCCTTGCCTCCTTTGGCGTTGTAGACTGCCGACCTATTTTTCTGTATTTCCTTAACGAGCCCCATATTTACTAACAATGTTATTCTGCGAAAGCCTAGCGAGGGTCTCAGACCTGGCAGCCTTGATGCCTAGGTAGCATAAGAGGGCTTCCCGCCAGTTACGCGCTCATGACAGGCTGTAGACCTCCGAGTCACGCCCCGGGGCTTGAAAATAAGGTCCCCTTCTCCCCGTGTAGTCATAGTGGCGCTGGCGACCACCCTCAAAGCGTGAGATACAGTTGTAGAAAATATAAATACCCCAGAAAGTGAAGGAGAACCAGTCGCCCAGATAGCGGAATTGGTAAGGTATTCGAGATCTAAATGAAAGGCGTGGGTTCGGTCCCCACACTGGGCGCGTGTGTTTCTTTCTTTATTTCTTTCTTTCTTCCTTTCTTTCTTTTTTTCTTTCTTCCTTTCCTTCTTTCTTTTTTTCTTTTTTGCGTATATTCAAAATGTTAACTTGACTAACCGTAGTAAAAAAAAGAGCCTAACAACGCCCCTTGCCTCCTTTGGCGTTCTAGACTGCCGACCTATCTTTCTGTATTTCCTCAGCGAGCTCCTCATATACTAACAATATTATTCTGCGAATGCCTAGCGAGGGTCTCGGATCTGGCAGCCTTGATGCCAAGGTAGCATAAGAGGGCTTCCCGCCAGTTACGCGCTCATGATAGGCTGTAGACCTCTGAGTCACGCCCCGGGGTTTGAAAATAAGGTCCCCTTCTCCCTGTGTAGTCAGAGTGGCGCTGGCTACCACCCTCAAAGTGTCAGATACTGTTGTAGTAATTATAAATACCCCAGAAAGTGAAGGAGAACACAGTCGCCCAGATAGCGGAATGGGTAAGGTATTCGAGATCTAATCGAAAGGCGTGGGTTCGGTCCCTACACTGGGCGCGTGTGTTTCTTTTTTTTTCTTTCTTTCTTTCTTTCTTGCGAATATTTAAAAATGTTAACTTTACTAACCGCAGTAAAAAAAAGAGCCTAACAACACCCCTTGCCTCCTTTGGCGTTCTAGACTGCCGACCTATCTTTCTGTATTTCCTCAACGAGCCCCTCATTTACTAACAATATTATTCTGCGAAAGCCAGCGAGGGTCGCGTATCTGGCAGCCTTGATGCCTAGGTAGCATAAGAGGGCTTGCCACCAGTTACGCGCTCATGACAGGCTGTAGACCTTCGAGTCACGCCCCGCGGCGTGACTCGGACTGTGAAGACCCGTGTCTTCACAGTCAAATGTTCAAATTCAAGAAAATAGTGTTCCTCAGGGTGGAGTTGTGATCTGCACGTTCTACAGTGTCGAGATGAACTCGTTTCGGAAAGCATTGCCTGCCATCCATCTCCTGTTTAGTGTATGTGGATGATGTAGAAATCTCTTTGAAATGTTTCCACATATGCAGTGTAAAGGTCGGGTTCAGCTTGGGATAAACAAAGTCTCTCGCTGGGCCGAAAGAAATGGTTTAAAACTTAATCCCAGGAAAAGAACCTCAGTTGTATTCTCAAAGAAACGTGGAGGGCCACCCGATCCTATCATAACTCACAATGGTGACCCAATTTCTGTAAAAAAGAACACAATTTTTTGGGAGTGGTGATGGACGAAAAACCCCCATTCATCTCTTACATCAAACAGCTCAAACAGAAATATATAAAAACAGCAAACATTCTGAAAGTCCTATTTCACCATTCATACCGCGCAGACAAACTCCTAATGTGCCTTTACGCTGCTTCAGTGGGGCCTCGTTTGGATTACGGGTGTTGTCAAATGGTCGGCCAAGAAAACAGCCATAAAATGATCGACCAAGTGCTCCACCTGGGGCTGCGCCTCAAGTGTGGTGCTTTCCGTACAAGCCCTTTCCAAAGCCTCTACGTGGAATGCGACAAGTAGCACCTAGAGAACCAGTTAACTTATCTTGATGTGTTATATGCTTGTAAAATCTTACCAATCGACAGCCATCTTTTTAAACGTTTTGTCATGGATACATCCACATCACAGCTCCTTTTAAATCACCTATCTATTACTGTTTGCTTCTCAGAAAGAGTGAGAGAGGAGGTGGCTTAGCGTGATGTCTCCTTTTTAACACCTTCAAATCATCTTTCAATAATTTTATAGCGCCATAGCAGCGTCACGCTGGGTCGTTTGGCTTATCTTTCATCCAAATTGATAAAGATAGGGTACACAGAAATGCGATTCTGCAGCATTTCGCGTGACTGCTGTGAAGTACCACTGTACAGAATTTTACAATGATACCTCCAGAGCTGCCTTCGACGTATTATGTGCGCGCACGGACCAAATTTTTATGTTTCTGAGTCCATGAGTATAAACTGCCACATTTGCACAAAAGAGGCATATGGAATTTTTTTTTGCATTGAGTAACCTTGCCAAATGTCAAATCCCAAAAGATATCATTTACACTGATCCACTAAGAATTGCGCAGTCGTTATCATCCCGAAAGAAGACCAAAAATAACACCCAGAATCTTCTTTTTAGGACGATTATGTCCGCTTATGGCTCAAACTGTGAGGCGACTGTTTGTTGGGTCCCAGGCCACTCACGCTTCGCGGGAAACGAGACGGCAGATGAAATCGCCGCTGCGGCTGTGCTCACAAAGACAGTGCGCATAACAGTACCCAAGAACGACCCCAAGCTGCACATAAAAAAACAGCTACGTAAAGCATGGGAAAAAAGATTAGGGTGAGCAGACCGACAAGAGACTACACATTGTAAAAGCACACTTGGGACAATACACAACCCATTCACAAGCAGACACACACGAGTTGCCTTAGAAAGGTTACGAATTGGCCACAAATATGGAACACACTCACACCTTGTCACACCGTAATCCACATACTCATGCAAGGCACTTGATACAACACGACGAGGGCCCATCCGTAATCCACATACTCATGCAAGGCACTTGATACAACACGACGCAAACACTTCCAACAGCAATACACACGACATATTCCAAACAAGTCATCCTCTTTTAGGAGACGAGTCCATATTTTTAAACAAATGTGGTATGGAGTAGCTTACTGACGTGAATTTTTTACAGCTCATTTCTAATCATGCATCAAGAAAACCTCGCACTTTATACCAGTCATCTTCATTAGCTTGTTTTTTACTTCGTTTATTTTAACTGAAATAATTTATGTCTTCTGTCATGCAACTCTCACCAAATACCTATCGTTTCACGCTCTTTGCCCTAATTTGACCTTACCTTACCAAAATCTAAGCATCATGGTCATCATTTTGTAGAGGTGAAGCTCCTGCACCATGAAGGTCATAATATGTCTCACAGCCAGATTCGTAATTGCCACTTTATAGTGGTAATGTGGGTAGACAAGCCACAGCCATTACCCAAAAATTGAGAACACTGGGGGTCGTGGGTCAAGACCCGCCGTAATAAGGAATGGTTGCGAAGCAGAATTGTGTAATTGGGTGAAAACTCAAAGACGAAGAGGCGGATGTCGGTACTCATTCAACGAAATTCTGTACGTACACTTGAATGCACTTTATTCCTATAAGATAATACGATTGTCGCCCGCCTGCTTTTAGCTTGGGAGTGTTCTACTCAAAGAAACTGGAGATTTGCCATTATAGCACTACTGTTGGGGCTACAGAGGGGTTAACAAAACACCTCTCCAGAGAACATGACGCTAATGCTGACCTAACACAATTGTTGCGATGAGGCGTTCTTGGGGTGATGAAGCTATTGTGTCTATATTCAGAAGGGAAATAAAATCTTGCAACGCGTAACGTCAACCAGTCAAGATGAATTATTTTTTTGTATTTTGGGTAGGTTGCCTTTTGTGTGGGTACCTGCCGGTCGTAGGCATCTCACCCGTTTCGGGGTATTCTACAGACGTATTTTAAAATTCCTGAAAATCACCTGACGGCCGCAGGATATAAACCATCAGATGTTGTTGTCCTACTATAGTAGAGGTAGTGGTGTGGAGTAGGTTTTCGGACCACAGAAAACACTGATTTTTTCATTTGTAAACTTCATGCGTAAAAATCAACTCCGACCACGAAAAAAATGATGAACACGGTTTGTTTTTATCAGCGATACCTATACGCGCTGAATTGCTGCGATGCCTAGGTCCTGCATGAAAGCGGAGATGGCTTTTACTGTGTTACTTCTGCTATATACGTTGCTTGGGGTAGAATTTTGTGAAGGGCTGTTTTGCAAAACAATAAGTTTGCCATTACTCCTCCGCACAAAATGGATGTACCTTGTGTTTTTTTAAACTTTTGTGCTACAGTGATTCCACAATTCTCCACTAAGGCCTCACTAATTTTGCGCCTACTTTCATTCTCTTTACTGAACTTGTCCACAATAAATTTCCAGACGCTAAAGAATGCGCGTGTGCTCTTCATACAGCTTCTTCTTCTGCAGGAGTACAGTTACAGGAAAAGGCTGCAAAAATATTTCAAGTAACTATATCGCAGCAAACTATGTGGCAGAAAATTGCCAAGATGTCTATTTTGGTACATCATGTCTCATTTTTTTTCTCGATTAAGTATCGCTCAGAGAAGAAGCAAGCGTTGTAGAGTTCCAGTATCCTCTCAATAAAGAGACATCCACCGGGGGAAGCAAAAGAGTTATGTTTTCTTGCTAAAAAAACCCTAGTCCTTTCAATTTTCAGTGTAATTGCAAAGCCATACATACTACTGTATTGTAGCCAGCTTGCTTGGTCATTCACTTGCAGAGAGTGGATAGGCTGGTAAACGTTTTCAATCCAGATTTTGAAGTGAACTCTGTAGTCACGGGTAGGAATCTATCGCCTGTGTAAAGACAGGCTACGGCTTCAGGTGATGCCTTGGTGGGAGGACGATGTTTTTTACTGGACATTAAAATGACAACTGTCAATGGTACAATTCAAACGTTTTGTTCGCAAATAAAAAAATAGGATAAAGGGGCATCATTGAAATATAGAACTAATAGGCTTTCTTGAGGGCTTTTTTTATGTGAGTGCCCTCTATTCGGGTATATTAAAATGCACATCTGTTTTCAAATGCCATGTTTTCTGTTGTTCCCGTTAATAGGTTGTTCACAAACTCAAGCATGGCAATTTCTGTTTACTATATAGTTTGCATGCCAAAATGTTCTTCTAGTACATTTCCAAAACTTCCACGTTTTTCTACAGTCCCCAATACGTTCAAAAACCTGGTTATTGTTTCTGAAGGTGTTGCGGAAGGTTTCACTCAAGATCGCGCACTTCGCTTGTAAGAAACTCAACCTGCATTCTGTACAGCACATACGATGTCTTACAGTACAGCTGACAGTTATCAGAAGAAAAGGAAGCTTGAAAGGGAAGCCACGGAACCTACAAACGGGGTTAAACTCTGCTGTGCAAAACACTGATGGCTAACGTCTCTCATAAACACTTAGACTGTAAAAATATAAAGGTGGAGCAGGCAACACTTGACTCACCATAGTCTTATAAATTTAGAACCTAGAAGATTTTGTAAAGACTGCAACGATGAGATAATGGATCTCGATTTCCGGGTTTGGTACTTGACAAACACACCGTTATAAGGGTAGTTACAGCCGCCCCAATGTTGTATTATAGAGACAAATAGCATATTGTTCTGCGTTAAACAACATTTTGATGGGCGAAGTGTTGTTTTAAAGTGTCAGCTGGCATAAACAATGCATTATAATAACTGACATGCATTAAAATACACATGCGCATTGTATAGAAAACAGTAGCGTTGACTGATCGCAACTTGGTGGACCTGTGCTAGGAGCTAAAATTTGGTAGAAAGGTGCTCTGTTGTGTTGTTAAAAATAATTGTGTAAGGACGTCACTTATATGGGGGAATTTCTGGCGAAAATAAAAACTTCGCGTTGCAACGTTTAAACCCGTCCGCCATGACGGGAAAGCTTCGTGAAGCTTCCTATGCGAAATGCCCTTGAATAAAATCGAAAGCACGAACGGGAGCGAAATATTAAAAAAAAGCTTGATGGTCATGGAAGGCTTATTTGTAGAGCCACAGATTCACAACAAATGCGAGTTTACCCCTGTACTGTGTCAATCTTATATAGTTTGCGACGTGATAATAAATATTTCTTTGTGATGCTGTGGGTAAATCGGCGTGGCAAATATTCTGGAGTACCTGCTCGGAAGTAGTATATATTGGCCAAGGTCCTTAACCTCTGAATTGTAAAGTGTTGCAGAGGCCTAGAGTTGCGTCATAGGCGACATGTACTTAAGACCCCTTTACATCAAATTTGGTAATGTGCGGGCATTGCAGACGTGCATGATTGATGCGTCCACCTATTCGTTCTTCGTAAAACACATTAAACATCATTGTTTTTTCCATTAGGACCATGTCCCTCATGCATACCATGCATAGGTGGGCCTCGAGAGCAGTGATATTTTCCACCAATTGTCCCTGCTCTTAGTAACTTAGAGAGTAAATAACCTAGCACACGCCAGGGCCTTTCCACAGTATACCATGATTCCACTTTATCAATCACTAGAAAACAATTCTAAAACAAATTTCAATAAGACGTGAAGTGTGTATAGCATTCTTTGTGCCAGCGATCATAACTGCACGTTGAGAGCGCCCCGGTCGGCCTTTCTGCTGTCCTGAATGCCACTCACTTCTTTTAAAATTAGCGGGATATATTCTTCCCCTCGCCACAAGCTCTACCGTGCACTATAACGCACGTGATCTTCGATGGACGATAACCAGTCACAGGAATAATAGGCGTAAGCACACTATGGGTATTTTTCGCAAAGCCAAAAATTGTTCACGACCAAACCTTAAAGGAACACTGAAGTGATTTGTAAATATTGCGGGATTACTAGCGCAAATTGTAATCCCGAGCACGTAGGCCATGTATCAACCACTCTGAGCGCGTTTACGCAAAGTCATTTAGTAGAAAAATCAATTCGAAAACGCTGTCCTCCACTCTGCATCACGCCTATTTTCGGTGGCCTTTTCGTAGGACGTCAGGAGGAGATGACTTGGCTTGACGGCGCTACCGCACGGCTCCCCAACCTTACGGCCGAGTCAGTCGGTCCAGCGTTTAGTCCGCCGGCGCTGACGGGTCTTCGCAATACATTCGCGCAGTAGAAACGGAGCTCCGACACGTTTGCGAATTCGATATTGTGGCTTTGTGTACTTCGTCAGTTTGTACACTGTATATAGCTCCAAGTCCAGGTCGCTCCACACAATCGCTGCAGAAGCGCACATGCGACGCGCTTCGCTGGCTGGTACGCTAGTAGGAAAATCTAAGGCCACTTGAAGGCGAGGGAACAGTCAGCGAAGTCAATATAGGTACTAAGGATATAAAATCAACTGAAAGTTTTACCGTTCTGCGTAAAATAAAATAGCAAGAAGCACTTTGGCGCTGGGTGAACACGCACGGCGGTCAGCAGCACGACCACCCACCTGCGTACGTTTTTTCGTCTGCGAAATGCAATTGCTAGACATGAGAGATTGTGCAATTTTGGGGGACGCTTACTGCACGAGCGCTATACAACAAAAAGTTCCTTAAGTTGCTTGAAATGCTAAAACTAAATAAAAGTGTAAAACTGGTTATACGTTATATGCCTCATATTTCCAACGGCGGCAGCGCTGGCACGTTGCCGAGTGGTCGGGGCGCTAGGTACGTCACTTTGAAAGACGCAAATTAGAATCCTCGTACGTACATTCTTTTTTTTTGTAAGTTAATTTATTCGTTTTCGGCCGATGTTTTCTATACTGAGGTCGCCATTTTTGGACCGTAACGTTCACTGCTCCACGAGCGAGTTCGCAGAAAGCTCGCAGACTGACACTGACGCGCTACCGAGTTCTTGTTGGCGCGCTGTTGCCATAAGCACCGACTGCTTGCCCCCCGTGGGCGAAGGCCAGAATCACAGACCCTTGACCAGGTCCGAACACGCTTTTGACGATACAGGCATGAGTGAGGCAAGCTCCAAATATGGGGGAAAGCGCATGACACTTGAGCGTCTGCGATCAAGCGGAGAGCGCTCATACACTGCGTAGGCCTCGGCTAGTGATTGCTACGATTACGAGCCGTTCTGGGACACTTATCTTAGGGTTTGTACCGCCGACAACAAGGAAGAAGCACGGAATGGCTAATATTGAGATATCGAGAATGCCGTTCCAACAATAACACCGGATGTCAAGCATGTTTTTTTGCAGAAGCGAAAACAAAATTTGTTTGAATGCTAATCCTGGACATCGTCCAATCACGGTGCACCTCCTGCCGACGTCACAGCCTTTATTTTGTGCAGCCGCCGCAGACCGCGCATGGTAGTTTTTCTTCTTTTGTGCTTTATAAAATAAGTACCGGCATATCAACCAGATAAACGATGCGAAGTGTTTTACGATGAGCCAGTCTACGCAGTGCAAGCAAAAACGGAACCTGGACAAATTCACTTCAGGTACCTTTCAGGAAGCAGCTTCAGTTTTAACACCTATTCCCTTTGGCCAAAAACTACCACCGCCCATTTTTTTGCTGCAGTCGGCAAGGCATCAGGCCTGCAAATCCTCTGCCAGCTTTAGTGAAATTGTAAGGCGTTTCTACTACATTCTTTTATGACCACTTCGAGCACATTTATTGCTTCCTGACAATCCTTTTTACCCTTGAATTAAGCAAGAAAAAGCAATGCCATACGGGTAGTGGTAGTAAAGTCCTTTATTGGGAAGGGAAAGCCGGTTGGCCGGGGGGTGGAAATGGTAATATCAGGAATGGAAAAGTAACACTTCTTAAATCTTCAAGGGCCGTGCAGGCAGCTTCCAAGGGAAGCAGTAATATTCGAGTTTGAGGTGCCAAGGGGGTTTTAGGCCCCTGGTCCCACTACTCAGACCAGACCGCTCTCAAGGTAAAAAGTGCCTAGCACGGCAAGGAATTGTCGGTCCTGGTATGGAGGATTATCTGGTGAAGAACCATATGAGGTTGCATTTTCGAGAATAAATCGATGGTCGGAGAATGCAGTGTAGTGCCAGTTTAAATGGTTTAGGTCCGCGATAAAAGTACCTCAACAGCGCAGACAATGTGGTGGTAGTGCTTTCCCAGGCTGAATTCATTTGGCTTTAATGTGAGGGGTGAGAGCAGCGTTGGCAAGAGGTTTCTTAATGGAAATTTTGGCTGATGCTGGGCGGCATCGGCGCGCGTGGACAGCGTGGTCAAATTGCAGGCGGAAAGAGGTGGACAATACAGCAGCAGGGGATTGGTCGTCCAGCCGAGGGGTGACAAGGAGGCTCTCCCTACCCGCGAAATGCGGGTCTTGTTGCCATGTCCCTGCACCATGTGTCCCGGTATACATGCCAGGCGAGTTTTAGTGCCGTTCTGAACGAATATTTTAACCATAGCTTGAATCTGGTCGACAGTAGGATGGTCAGATAAATCCTTGTTGAATTCGTTAATAGAAATTTTGCAGTCCATGAGTAAACGAATGTGGGCAGGTAGTCGAGCAGAAACGATGTGGGCAAGACGGTCGAGTGAATGGAGAATGCCACGCAGTTCGGCTTCAATGGCAGTCGAATAATATATATGTTTCGCAATGGAACCGTCAAATTCTAGAAGGGCTGGTCAATGCCACGCGAGGCACATTCGGTGTTGGTCCAGGCTGGCATCGGCAAAGATGTCAATTTCATCTTGGAGCTTCTGGTGCAGGTTGCGGCGAAGGGCTTTTTGGCGTGTATACAACCTTGCTTTGGGAATGCCAATTCGCTGATGTGGCGATGTCAAAATTGACTTTTCGTAGGGGGCAGGCAGTGCCTGAGTCAGTGGTGGTAGCAACATTGTTCAAGCAACCCCCGCAGTGAGCGCCACTCCTTGACACGTAAGAGATCAGTGTTCGTGTTCAAGGGCTCGTTCAGAAAGCAGTACTTCCACACGTGGCAGAGAAGCCGCCTTTTCGAGGGCGCCGATACGGGTATCTCGCGGCAATCCAGCGTGGCCCTGTGCGGTACTGATAATTGCTTGTTTTGACTATTCGAGAACGAAATATACTGGGACGCCATAAAGAAGGTGGCCTGGAGCGACTGCTTTTCTAGGGTAATGCAAGCTGCTTGTTGGGCCCCTCCATACTTATATGACATTGTAGAAATTGTATGAAGCATTGGCTTCTAGGTATTTCAAAGTTGCTTCATCCAGCACTGTGCGCCATTGTGACTGACCAAAGGGATACCCAGCAGCCTCATTTTGCCGCACATCATTCAATTGGTTTGTAAGATGGATAGATGGTGTGGTGCATATCAGGAGGTACCTTATGCCGACCGTGCCCCACCAGAAACTCTGTTTTGCACAGCAGCCAGGTCTAGCCCTATCGTCGGATGGTTCGACGTGAGGCTGTGGGATGCGGCCTGAACTCAATAATCATGCCTTCAGTTGACGTGTAGTCTGCAGCTTCGGTTTGTACAGTAAGATAATGTGCATAGATTGCGAAACGTGCGGCATAATCATTTTCTAGTTGCCGTGCAACGCGGGGCATTGCCAAATTGAAAAGCGAAGTCTAAGGATGGAGCCTTGAGGCACGCCATTGTCGAGTTAGTAGGTCTTGCGGCTCCATCCGGCTTTGTGGCGCTTAGACGTATAGGGCGGTTGTCTAGAAAGGACCGGATCCCGTTTTGGGCTCGCTGGCTTGGGAATGCTTGTGCCAACTCTGCAAGGATTGACGTTTGGCTCACGCAATCAAAGGCTTTACGCATATCAATGATACCGATATTGTCGGGTTGCCTGCTGTGGAAGCAGGATTGATCACTCGTCGCAGCAGCCATAAACAGTCGTCCGTGCCCAGGTGTGGCCGGAAGCTAGTTTGTGATGGGTGTATCCATGGCCAGATGTATTTTATATATTGTTTCATGCGACTATTTATGAGATGCTCGATGATTTTGCAGATTCTTGGTATCAAAAAATGGACCGACGGTTAGAGATGCTGGTGGGGTCTTTTTACGTTTAGGAATGGAATGGACGAGCGCGAGCTCGAGGTTGTCCGGAATAGTCCCTGTCGCCCAAAGATCATTGATAACGTCCAGAAGAACTAGGTGGGTAGCTTCGTCCCGGTTGCAAATGTGCTGCCAGGTTAGCCCATAATGGCACGTAGCCTACCGTGGTTTGCCTTTGTGGAGGGCAGCCAGGAGCTCCGCAAAGGTGAAGGGAAGATCTAGCTCCTTAACGTGCTGCGATACTTGTATGCTGGGTAGCGGGTGATGAAGGGTCAACGAAGCGTGCGGGGAAAAAGTAGTTATGAGCTGCTCTTCCACGGCTTCAGGGGTGCCCTTTAGGGTGAAAGTGGAGAACAGGGCCGAATTTCGCTTGCGCTTGCTGGACATCCCACGATACACCTGTCATAACTTGGAGAGGCCCCGTTCCTTGCCGAGTCTTGCGCAGAGGCTGTGCCATTCTTCGTTGGCAAGCGAGCATTGATATTTCCTAATTAGCTTGTATTGTTTTTTATGTTGAGGAGATCACGGTGACGTTACCCGCTAGAAATGTATCGGGCGGTTAGAGTTTGAGCTCCCGTCTATTTGTGGGCCATGTAGGCATCCATAGCCGGGGTTTTGTCGTGACAGTCCATATATTGACCAGAGAGATCTCTGGCTTCCTGGAGGGTAGTAATAATCTGGTCGGAGTATTGAGGCGTCGACAGAGACGACGTGTGCCGGTAGGTATTCCAGTTGATTCTGGGTAGGCGCTGGCGTGTTCGGATTCGCTTTCCGTTAAGTGATGAGAATCGGATAATGATCGCTGCCCCACGTTATTGCAAAGCGGCTCCAGTCCCGGACAACGCCAGATGAAGGTAAAGTAAGGCCTTGGGAGGAGTTATGTTCCTTGGGATGTAGGCCAATACGCGTGTGTTGCATAGAATGATTGATAATAATGAGGCTACGGCCTTCCGAGGTTTTCAAGAGGCTGACATCACGCCCACCTGTTTGAGCGTAACCCCAGGGGGCACTTTTGACATTAAAATCCCCGCCGATATTGATCGGTGTTTTGGGATATCTAGATACCAGGTGCCGAAGACAGTTGGATGATCTGGTGTCCGATAAAACGGCTTCTATGAAAAGGCATTTTTTGTAACGGGGTCTGAGGAATACTTGGTGATCTTCTAAAATAAGGTAGGTCTGTACACTGTAAACTGAAAAATTCTTATTGGCCGCCTGCTATGTTGGTACCGGCAATTTCAACACACCCCAAGGAAGCATTTACAGGCATTTTTTTCCTGGCGAGGAACATCGTTTTGTGTTGAGTGATACGTGAACAGACGCAGTCATTGATTCGGGATTACAGCCAAATCTGCGACTGCGTCTAGTCCTGTATCACCCAACGCAAAATAAAATTTTTCGCCAGAAAACAATAGCTCCCAAATGATTTCTTGAGGTGTGTGGAAATTGCTAGTGCCAACATGGCAGGCGTCCGATGACAAGTTCTCCGTTGTCAGTGTACAGACCCACCTATATTATCCAGGTCACCGAGTATTCCTCAGACACCGCGACAGAAAATGACTTTTCATAGAAGCCATTTTATTGGGCCCCGGATCATGAAGTACCGTTCAACCGCAAGCTATTTCTTCGTGGACGTTTCACCGAAAAAGGTAGCGCATATAGAGCTTGGCCTTTGGCTTGCTTGGCCAGAAATAGAAGATTTTTATTGAACCCAAGTTTATGTTAGGTACTCGCGCTTGTGTTTCTCTCACAGTGCTTCAAAAAGCATAGACATAATGAGACTACAAGTATTTCTATGACAACTCGGCACTTTCTCTTACGTGGCCCCCTCTCACCTCCTTCCCGTAAGAATTCGGTTGGGACGTAGGCTCACCGTAATTACCTCTAGTATTTTTCAGATACTTGATGGTTGGTAGAGGTTCCACGGGTTCAAGTCAATCAACTGTCTCAGATCTTGAGCGCTTATTTTACAAGAATTATGCCGTGCGAAAGCTCCGCCAGCAGCCTGGTAGTGCTGATCCGCACGCCACATCAATTGCTACGTACCGTCTCGTCCGTTCACTTGTCAACAAAACAAAAGCCGCTCCAAGGAAATAAATCTCAATAGGTATAGCACCAAAATCTCAATAGAAATTTTTCCAAAGGTGTTGTTTTCTGACATGTTAGCTTTAGGCACGGTTTCTCAATGGCCTGGGAAAAAAACAAAATGCTACAGAATGCAGGCTTCATGAACTTTAGCGAAGCGAGCCGGTACCAAAGCAAAGAACACTAGTACCGGTCACATAACCACCCCTTAGACGCATCTCCGAAAACAAGGAATGCATCTCATTAAAATCATTTGAGAGTGAGTGCAAAACATCCAGTGCCTGCGTTCTTATGCACTCTTGTGGCATTGTACAAGGTAGCAGCATATAAAGCTCATTTCTATCTTGCGAAATAAACCTCTTTAGATTTGTGCCAGTGTATTGAATACTCTGATGGGCATACTAAGATTGTATGCCTTCTGGCAATTCGTGCTGCAAGCGCTTCGTATAAACCTCCCTTTATAAGGTTAAACAAAGCTGTAGTTGAACGCAAACTTATGCAATGGTTACACACAATGCAGCATCACAGGAAGCTCATGTGTTATTTTGCACATTGCGATTTATTGCCCTAGAAATGGACAGTGACGAAGGCTTGTAATAGAAAAACGGGCTGAAGCACGCAGCACTTCGCACTTCAGGCGTGCCTTTCTGAACTTGTGGCTTGAAATTTTATAACACCAATTTAAAGCGTTTCTGAAGCTTCTAAACAACATTCCATAAAACGGGCGACATTACTTAGTTGAAACGACGTTCGATGAATAAGCTTCAAAGAGATGCGCATGATTTTGACGAATAGGCATTTGAAGAAACAATGTTCCATAACTTGCTGTATGCTCTTGTGGCTTTCATAACAGTAATTTTTTACCTATCTTTAGTTTTAGAGCAAGCACCCACATTTTGTGGAGCAATTCAAAATTTCCTAGCTCTCATGCGACAAACTGCTCGCACGCGCATTAGAGTACAGAATGCACACAACTATAAACTCAGTAGGAAGAAAGAGAAAACGGTTAGGCAGTTGACTCTTGACTGTTGCAAATATGGCTATCATTCTTGGACACAGTTGATTTAGTTCACAAGTCAATGTTTACTTCGTGTGACGCAGCAGCGTTTATATGTTGTGCATAACGCTGCCATTGAATGATATAAAATCTGAACTTAACAAGAAACTTTGGTACTGTTTAATGCATGAATATATTCTAATCCACGTCACTTTGTTAACTTAACCTCAGTATATTTTCTTGCGTAGTTATGCAGTAGTGGCCTAAGATTCTCGATAATAAAAAGCGTTTGCAAAAGTCCTGCTACATCTCAGAAAGTGCACAAAAACACGGAGGATGCAGCTGACATGATTTAGCAAAAAAGTCGGTAGATGTAGTGTTGACGAATTTGTATTTGTATAGGTTTAAGGTAAAATGCAAATTGCAAACACAACAGACCATTACTCTGCCCCCGACAATATTAGTTCCTCCCGGTCATACCTTCCACAAACGATTGTAGACAACAAGACAATCATTTACAGCCTTAAGACAGTATGGCACTCCCAGATCCCTACTGCCGCCTTCTGTACAGACGCCCACGAGTTGCGGCTCCACCGCTACGCTTTGAACATTACAACTTCATGATTCGCCCACATGCGTGGCCCACGCAATGCTGAACGTGAGGCCACGAGCATGAAGTTCTCCTGGATGCACCGCATCCGCGCGTTTGACCCACATGATGCTGTTGGTTCGCTGCGATTTCCATGCCAGCACAAAGCTTGGAGGTACATTTCATGGGGTCCAGAAGTTCAACTGAAGGAAGAGGCCGGCGAGGCAGAGTTAAAGCTTTAAAAAGACCGTAGTCAGCCGACTTCACAATGAGAGAAACATGGGCGAGGTGTCACCATCCCAGACTTGACATGGGGAATAGCCAACGCTGTGGCAACCTAGTCTCGCGAGATGGTGCCATGGAGCTACGTACACTACCCCATCTTGGCCGAGCTCTAACCCAGAGACAATACCTGTAGGAAGCGCGTGCTTTACTCGAAATTGCAGCGTTTCTGGGACATTCTTAATTAGCCGACAGAATAGTAAGGACCTGACAAAAGCCGTCTACAATTGGTAGATAACTTTATGATGGCTGCGGAAGCCGCTACTAGCGCTTCAGACGTAGAAGGAGACTTCCCACCACCAGATCGTCACCTGGTCAATGAACTCCTTGGCCAAAATTCCTAGTTTAGCTTAAACAAACGGAGTACTCATTCATTAAATCTAGGTTCCAAGGCGTCGCCCGCTGAATAGTTGAAGCCATACTTTTGACAAAATGCTGCTACTCGCCCCTCTCACTCCTTCACAAGAAACATGAGACAGGAAAGCTGGAGACGCTTTACATTCCAGCCCCTCGTGTTGTAACGGGGCTTCCAAGGCACACAAAGGTGACTGAGCCTTATCACTATGCTAGGCTTAGCACTCTAGAAGAAATCGACTTGCACTATCGCGAGGAGTCCACGATTGCAAATAACCAAGAGAGCAAGGGAGCCGGTTATTGATCGCTCCTGGCCACATTCCACCACGGGACAAGCCGGTTACACAGAAGCACGTACCACCATAAGAGGACTCGCTTATTACAGCACATCAGCACGTTCCCTCTAAAGCTCAGTGTCGCGACACGTACCGTAGCGTACCTTGCTAGTTTTAGCACATGTCCCTTCCCGGCACAATCCGCAACAGATAATAAAAAATTCAAGTCTTATCAACGGACTACAACACTGAAAACCCAGATATTAAACAAAATTGAGCTTTCTTTTATAATATTGTCACGAAGACAAGGACGATGCAGTTGTGTTGAATGAGAAACACGTTTATTGAAGCGAACTTGTGCTCCCCTAACAACTCAAAAGAATACAGAGGCGGCGAAGCAGCGGTCAACAAAGTGACTTGCACAGGCGAGTGTCGTCGAATCGAATGCCCCGGCGTCCGCACTGCAGGCGTTTTATCTTTCGGCGCGCGTGGTTCTCGAAACGTCGATTCGCATCGAGAACATAGTAGATCCAAGAAGATTATTCTGGGCTGTTCACGTTAGATCGGAATGCTCTTCCTATCACAACAGATAACACATGCGGCACAGAAAGAAAGAATGGAACACGCGCTTCCCTTGGCGCAGAGATAACGCAGACCGGCGCAGCCGGGCGGTAAAAGCAAAACACAAATAAACAAACCCAATGTATGGTTCGCGGCAATATGAGGTATTCAACTTGCATGCATGTTGTCACCCAATCCTCCAAATAAGGCGACAACCAAGAGCATATATTCATTTTGGCCTGATTTATATGTCGACGGTACTGAAAGGCATCAGCCGTGGTTTAAAGAACGCAGGTGGACGGTTTTTATAAGCAAAGGGTGAGATCTTGTTTGAAATCTCCCGGAACACCATTAAATACCATAACCAGGTCTCTGGACATATTGCGGAAGGTGAAAAAACGTGGAAGTTTTGGAAATATACTGCTAAGAATATTTTGGCCTGCAAAATAAATATTATACAGAAACTATAAAGCTGGAGTTCCTGAACCACGTATGAAAGGGAACAACAGTAGATGTGATCTTCAGAAACAGATGTGCAATTTAATGTACTCGAATAGACAGCACACACAAAAACAAAAGTCCTCAACGAACCTATTATATTTTTATTTATTTATGCTCCTCTTTTTTTTCTTTATTCGCTATAAAATATTTTGAATTCTATG
Organism: Haemaphysalis longicornis; assembly: GCA_013339765.2. NCBI lineage: Eukaryota > Metazoa > Arthropoda > Arachnida > Ixodida > Ixodidae > Haemaphysalis > Haemaphysalis longicornis. Next base: position 5,241 of record JABSTR010002732.1, on the reverse strand, counting down.
ACTCGCAGATGTCATTTTTATGGCCATAGAAACATCCTGCTCCCAACAACCCATCACCTGAAGCTGGCTCCTCTCCTCACGCAGGCTATAGATTGCAACTCGTAACTACTGAGCTGACTCAAAAATCGGGATAGTGAACAATTTCCAGCATATCCACTTCGTGAAGGTGAATGACCAGCGAAGCTGGAAACAATACTTCTCACACTGATGAAAAAGGAATTGCACGCGTTTTTTTACTCAAACGGTGATGGTAGTATGTACGGCTTTGCAATTACATAGATAATTAGAAGGGCCATACTTTTGTTTGAGCAAGCACACTTCTGACTCTTTTGCTTCCTCCGGTGGATGTCCGTTCATTGAGCGGATACTGGAATTCCACAACGCTTGCTCCTTCTCTGCAAGATGCTTAATCAGGAAAACAAATAAAACACGATGCACTAACATAGATATTTTCGCAATTTTTTGCAATATATTTTGCTGCAATATAGTTGGTTAAAACAATTGTTACAGCCTTTTTCTGTAACCATACTCCTCAAGCAGAAATCCTGTATATGAACAGAACATGCGCATTACTTAACGTTTGTAACTTCATTGTGTGCAAATCGATCAAGAACACGAATGTTAGCGTAAGAATATACAGGTGTTAATGGCAAATTGTCGCATAACTGTTAACGGGAATGTTTTAAAACAAAAGTTACAGTGGTTTGGTGCTGAGAATTTATTGTAACCAGCCTTTCAGCAAGGTGTAATGTAGTTTTGCAAAACAGCACTGTACAAAACTTTATTCATATGCAGCTTGTGCGGCAGAGTGAACACAGTAAAAGCTGTTTCCGCTTTTGTGCCAGACGTCGGCATCACAGCAATTAAGCGCTTGTTAGTAGCCAGGATAAAAACAAAGCTTATGTTTATCATTTCAAGGGGGGTAGGGCGGTTGATTTTTACGGAAGTACGTATTTACAGATAAAAGAGCACTTTTTTCTGTGATTCAATTAAGGCACTCCGTACCACTACTTGTACAATGCTAGGGCAACAATGGTACATAGTTTACACCTGCGGCCACCAGATAATTTTCAGAAATTCTAAAATGCATCTGTAGAATACCCCGAAACAGGTAAGATGCCTACAATACCCAGGTACCCACAGAAAATCCAACCTACGCAAAATAAAAAGAAGTAATTCATCTTGACTAGTTCACGTTACGCGTTGCAATATTTTATTTTCCTTTTGAATTCGAACACAATAGTTTCATAAACCAAAGAACGCCTCATCGAAACAAATGCTATAGGCCACCATTAACGTGATATTTTGTGGAGAGGTGTTTTGTAAACATCGCCGCAGCTTCAACAGTAGTACTGTAATTGGAACTCAAATTTGTTCGAGTGGAACGCTTCCAACCTCAAGGCAGAGATTCCGACAAGCATTGTATCTTATGCAAACATAGAGTGACGTTACAGTACACCTACAGAATTTCATTGAATGAGCACCGACAGCCTCCTGTTTATCCTTGAGTTTTCCCCAAATTACACGATTTTGATTCGAAACCACTACTTATTACTGCGCTACTTGACCCACCACCCGCTGTTGTACTCAATCTTGGTGAGTGCCCGTGTCTTGTAAATCCCGGCTACGGGAACATTAAAGATGAAATTAGAAATCCGGATGTGCGACATACCATGGCCTTCATAATGCAGGAGCTTCATCTCTGCAAAAAAGTTCGGTGAACCGTCTCATGTGCTCTGATTCGCCCGTTGATTCGGTCTTCCGGGGTAGAGTGGCTGGTTTGGACAAACTATTTTATGCCAATTAAATACCAGTCTAGTAAGCCAAATAGATGGCGTTCAGCAGCATCTATTTCTGTGTCACCCAATCGCCTCCTCATAGTTGAGAGAAGCGGTTACACGACCTTGTTTCTCGTGGTTTTGAGATTGTGGTTCATCACCTAATCGTTACTGCGGAAACAACAGAAGTGACAAGTGGGCGTACGATATAGTTGTTATTACTGCAGACGTTTTTGGGAAGCGTTGATACGTCATTGTTACTTTCGGATTACAGTGTTGTGCTTCCTTATCTCAAGATAAGACAGCGTCCATCACTGAAATCTCGGAACTAAATGTAACAATTTGAAACATAGCGTCAGCTCTAGCTTCTGGGCGCTTTCTAAGTGGTTGTTTTGGAAGCGCTTTTCTCACTGAAGTAAATAACCCTTGCTATGGCTTTAGATGTTACTGACTTGCTTTGTCATAGCTTGACGACATGATCATACCAGTTGTATAGTGTCTGTAGCCATTTCCTACACTAAGTAATATGTGATTGCTTGCGACAGCTGCAGAAGCGGTGACCCAGACATTCACATCGAGAACCGGCCACAAGACCTCTAAGTGGGTTGGTACGAAAAAAAACAGTGTTTAAAACTTCCACTTTGAAGTAAAGTTGTTTCACTAGCGGTCTAGCATCTCCGTTTGCGGAGCAATGCCCGCTGTGAGAGCATCTTACGGTCTGACGACAATTTATTCTGCCAGCAGCTTGGTAGGAATCCTGGAGTTCTACACTTCAAGCCGTGAAGTGTACAAAGTGCTAAATCCTACATCCTATCCTACGTCATGAGGTATCGCCATGGGTTTGTTTTTACTTGTGCTTGCACACACCGTGAGTTCAGTTTTCTGTTGGCGCCCTGTGCTGTCTGCTGTGCCGACTACGACTACTTACATCATCGATGAATATCATATAGGAATAAGCCCGACCGCACGGATTTCACTTGCTGCCAGCAATCGCGGTGGAATTGCTGCCATCTAATACACATTTTAGTGACTGATTTGCACTGATCGGTTACGTGTTTACATCTTTACAGACTTCTTCTCCTACAGTCACTACCAGACTTTTTGTTGTAATGGGTGTGTGCGAGCATTTGCGCCTAGCCCAGCGTAACTGGCAAACATATGCTTTCCTTAAAGCATTGCTAAATAAAAAAACACAGACTATTCTTTGTTTTGAAATCGGAAAATATTAGCAAGTGGTCGAGTGCAGGAATGCATTAGCGTGCTTCCATTCGAAAAAAGTGCCGTTTATAGTAAAATACTAACCACGATGCAGCCCACAGAAAAAAAGTATACATTGGACTGGTAAACGCATTAGGCAACGCGCTGAGGATTAGGGCTTGATCTATTGGCAATGCTTATCATGGCAATGTGGGAACACCATTCATAGGAAAGTCGAAATACAAAATTGCCTGTTTGAATTCGCTCCTCCGAAGGGCGCGAAACTAACCTACCCTGCTTTGTCACTGATTATGTTCTGAATACGTCTCCCTTGTTTCCTCGAGGACAGTTTCTATATCCATTTTATGCGAGTAAAAATTCTGAGTTGTTGTCCAGCTTTTATTTTGCGTTCTATGGGCTTAGTTCACGGCATACGTCGTTGTTTTCAAAGTTGTTTTATCATTTCATTAAATAGGGACCTCACACAGTTCCATTGAATAACAGCACCGCATCATGTGGCCCTCGGGCGTAAGGAATCATGGTAAACAAGAGCACCTCATTTTAAGCAGTTTTGGATGAATATTGTGTTGAACTCAACTGTGTCCCTTTATCGCTAGGGGCGAACGTGGTGGGGCAATAAACTTCTGTGGACCCCCCGTGATATTATACATCACTGACTGGGACAACACACACATTGGCCTAATAGGCACAATGACGTTTAAATGCAGCGCGGCCACTCTAATTACGGCGCAGACTTTACTGGAAAAACAGGTGTCCACCGAAGAGCCCCAGGCGTGCTGCAATGTCAGGGGTAGGAGACACCGCAGTTGGCAAGGAGGGCACATCACTCGAGAAGCTGTGGCGCCGGTGGTGAGGTGAACAATGTGGGGCTGTAATTCTACTCTTTCTTTAAATAAATATGCTTCACTGTGCGAAGCACTTTGTGGGAAAATCTTTGAAGAATTTGAATTGGCTTGCTCACAAATAACGCGCTTTCCCCTATTCTTTTAAAGCCGGTTCTATCGCTGAAGATATGTATATTTCCGAGAAGGCATTTTGGATGGGCGCTGTATGATAGCCTATTTCGTAAGATATAGGCCCTGATTTTTTTTTCTTAACGCTTCGTACGTGCTTGTACGCCCGAAACATAAACAGTTGGTATTGAGCACCCGTTTTTGTTGTACATGTTTAAATTCTTCAATTCTGTTTCTTTTGGCGCTATGAGGCTTTTTTCATAAACATGGACAAACTAAGTGGTAGCATAGTCCTGATAAGATATTACAAAGTTTAATAGAAAATTTCTAAGTAAATTTGCTAATGTAGCACAGCATAAATTACATATCTATTGATAACTTCTTCTAGACTTTTAAAAAATATAATTCATGATGTTTGTCCGAAAATGGAGAAAAGGGGGCAGTGTTTTAAAATAAGATTCATAGTTATTGCAGAGATATGATGAATCTAACTGAGCGAAAAGATTTAAATGCCTTACAAAAATATATTACACCGCGTACTGCTTCTTGAAGGTTAGAAATTAAGCGAAAAAATATTTGTTGTAGCCGGGACAAGAAACGTAATTGGTGGGGTGAGGCCTCAAGGATTACGCCACAGCCCTTTTAGGTGGTATTTTGTATACACGGTGGAAAATTAGTCCAATATTGCTTTATCAGTTACGTGGAGCTCAGAGAGGGTCAAACCTCTGTAATTTAGAATAATTTTAAGTGACTGATCAGGTGACAGTGGCATGAAACGGCTTAGAAAGGATCTTTTCATTGTACAGTATTCATTTTCTGCTCAAGAAAACAAATGTACTACATTTCATGCTAAAATGATAGGTATATATGTTTTGTGTCAGGAACGAGGTGCAAATTAGTTGTGCAAAACGTGCCGAATTACGCAATGAACTGGCGCGTAAGCCGTAAGCATGAAACCGCACGTCGCGAACACATCAGTGATAGAGAAAGGTCACACCAGACCTCTCAGGAGAGCGATAAAGTGTGCGCCTCGAAAGAACTGCTGCTGTAAAGGATGGTACGCTGCTGCCACACCCGCAATAAGAACCACCTTAAAAAGTGTAGCTAGTGACTGGGGCAAACAGAGGGCTTGCAGCGGTGGATTTTTTGCTGTACAAGCTTTGCAGTGTCATGTCCATAGGTCTGCCCAAGTGGCAATGGGCACAAAAACGACGTTCAACCCTTACCGTAAGAGCAGTTCAACCGAAGGACGAACGGAATGATTTATTATGAGATTTAACACGCCCACGCTA